>VDFB02253602.1:0-76996 GCA_007258455.2 Sequoia sempervirens
TATTATTCATCTGGTATCAATACAATCAAGATCTGCTAACATGCAATAATGAAATAATAAATTTTATTGTAAAAACCCGGTAAACCAGCAACAGATGAAGGTACAGATTTTGTACGGCTGCAATAATGATCTTCTTCTCCTTCTGTCTGGTAATCTCCAAAGCCTTCTGGAACCCCAGCGCCCTTATTGATGCAATCTGGAAGTCTGGAAGAAAGGCGTTTCACTTGAAGATGAAAGTACGGCCCAAGGACAGGAAGTACGGCCTGCAGCAAGGTACGGCCTAATAGAAAACAGCATTAAAGTTTGTACGGCCTCTTCAAAACCAATGTCCAAGTCTCTGTAAATGATGCGCCTAGATGAACAGATGCTCTCTGAATGCAAACACTGAATAAACTCTGAAGATTGAATATTCTTTGAAGCTCTGTGATTTCCTCTACCTAAAGAAACCTCTGCTGCAATAAATCAAGTGGTATTTCACACCCTCTGAATTGCTTCCAGTGGAGATGGCTCGTTCCCCAAGAAATTCGAACTTGAAACCCTAAAGTCTCTTGCTCAGATCAATTTGATCAGTGTCTCAAAATCAATAATCACATAATGGCACAATTCCCAAGGCAAATGCACTATATGGCTGAAAAGTGCGATTTCCTTAAGAATAGGGTTTCAATTAATATTTGACTTTTTAATTCTTTTAATTCTCCATAGTCTTCAGTCAAATATTTTAATATAATTTTAAATGCCAAATTGGCCCCTTTCTTGATGATGGGCGACCCCTTAATGAAATCACTTAAGTTATAATTTAATATTATAACTTTATATTATAATCATCAATAATTAATATTTAATTAATATAATTCAATATTAATATCTTCCTCGTTACTCATCCGATGACTGATCCGTCTGAAGCTGACGAACTCTGAAGTGATTCCGAATACTGCCAAAGCCATACTGCTAAAAATAGCAGGGGTCCCACGCTGCCTGCCAGGAACTGCTAAAAATAGCAACTCTGCAAAAAGTCTCTGATCGGGCCCAAACGAAAGACTACTGATCAATTCTGCTAACTGAAGCTGAGCCCAGCTCCGAAGTGACCCTCTATCCAGTCTATCAGCCTACGAGGGTCGTGTAATAGGCCAATCCTGTACTCCGAGAGATGTCACTGAGAAGGGGACATGACACATATAGGGGTCTAAGCTTCTAGTTTTCATACTTAGAAAAATTTTAAACTTTCTCTCCAAGTCAAGGCGCATATGACCCTCTTTGCTCCCACTTTCATTTGCCTTAGATAAATTTCTTACCCCTCCTCAAGATCAAGGCGCATATAGGGGTCTCTTCTTTCAATTTTCAAGACTTAGTCAACTTTTCAACTCAGCCTCTCAAGCTAAGGCGCATCTCACCACCCTTACTTCCAATTTGGGTGCCTTTGCTAGGTGCTACTTCAAATTCCAACGCCTTAGAAACATTTCTACTCCTCTCCTCAAGGTTGGGCGCATTTACTAGGTGCTACTTTCAATTTTCATGCCTTAGATAAATTCTCCAGCTTCCTCACTACCTTGGGCGCATTTGAGAGGGAGTACTTCTAGTTTCAAATACTTAGAAATTTTCAAGGCTTCTAATCTACCTAGGGCGCATTTCCATAGGTGAGCTTTCAATTTGCTTGCCTTAGAAAATTTTCCATGTTTTCAAGATTATTAAGGCGCATTTAGGAGGTGATACTTTGAGTTTCAATGCCTTAGTAAAAATTTCCTCTTCCAACATCCTCTTGGGCGCATATAGGGGTCTCTACTTTCAATTTGCAACACTTAACCAAATTTTCACCCCCCTCTCTACTCTTAGGCGCATATAGGTGTGCTTCCTTCAACTTTCCATGCCTTAGAGAATTTTCTTGCCTCCTCAACTTGCAAGGGCTCATTCAAGAGGTGTTACTTCCAATTTATTGCCTTAGTCAAATTTCAATCACCCTCTCCTCTCCTTGGGCGCATATAGGGGGTCAAGCTTTCAATTTACAACACTTAGAATATTTCCTCATGTTATCTCCTCCCAAGGGCGCATGCAAGAGAAGCTACTTTAAAATCACTTTGTGCATGTATTCTTTCTGAAGTTGTTTATGAGTACTAACGAACTTGTATTTATATGAGAATTCATATGTATAAATCTGCTCATACGGTAGCATAAGGTAAATTATTATATATATATTTTATACTTATGGTAAAACAATCTGAGTTTAAAAGATAGGTATATATGTATATTCGGAAACCATCCCTCTGTTTATTCATTCGATATATATATATATATATATATATATGTGAGTGTCGGTATTTAATTGAGAATCAACAAGTCCATTAAAGTGTGAAGTTTTATTAATTTGAATTAAGATTCTCAAAACTTTTCCTCAAAATTTACTTTTGGTGAGAGAAACTTGGTAGAATTTCGAAAAGTACCTTACAAGTAATGTTTGCACTTGGTTGAACAAATGTAATATTTATAAATTGATAATAATTGAGTATAATTAGATAATTAAATTAGTTTTCATTGGAAGAAATGGAATCCAATAGCTTAGTCAAATATAGAATTTCAAGTAGATCTGGCTTGGTAAGCATATAAGTAGGCAAGGACTCTTTTTCTCTAATCTTTCATGATATATTTTCATTTAATTTCTTTCTATATACGAAATATAATAGTTCCATCTCATAGAGTATTTAAATCTTGATTTATCGCTCAAATGAAAGTAAGAACATGCATATTACTTGATACATCAATAAGTGGTAAATTGATTAGTTACTCTCCTTGAGATTTTTGTTTAGTTTCCAAAGAATAGAACTTACATCCGATGACATTGAACACCTTCTATGGGACAATAATAACTTAACCCTCTACTCCTTTCACTATCTAGATTTCATTCAAGACTCAATGGATATAACTTGCTTATCATAAGAAAACATTGACCTATAACATTGAAGATGGACTATAATGTAATTGAAGATAGGTATGTGTGTTTTTGGTAGTGCTAGGATTATTTTTCATAAAGTTTTGCGTGATTGGCCTATAATTTTCAGTGTACTTAGCGATATTTGGGAGGTCGTTGTAAGTGGAATTGTCTCTTTTGCAAATACTTGGGAGGGATTCTTGACAATATTGACATTACCATAATTTCATGATTTTTTTTTGAGGATGATGAATTTCTTTCTATATATACATATGCCATGTTGTAATGCGCTAATTTCTTAGTACTTATGATCTTTATTTAAAGGCTTGAAGTTGTAAATAACCTAAAGAACAACTTGCATGTTAAATACTAGATGTATGAAGGAAAGAGATGCGAGACTATATTTACTTTTCTTGTCAAAAGGTCCTTATGCTTGCTCCAAAAGAATATAGAAATATAGATTCTATAGTATATCACTTGAATGATAATTAAGGAATCATGTTGATTTATTGTTGAAATTGCTCATTTTAAGGTATTATGTACTATGTGCGTTAATGTCTTACCATCATTAGAATAATGGTGAAACCTTAAAGTCTAATCATCTATAGGAGTATCTTGGAAAATATGTACCTCTCATGCATTAATTATATCAAGAAGATTCATCCATTATGTGTACAATTATTTGAACCTTTAAGAGTTGATTGTATATAGAGGATTTGAGAAATACAGGAATATCTTGTAACCTGAATTTAAATAGTGGGTATTATACCCTAAAGATCCCAGTTCTAGATACATGTTATGTAAAGAAATAGAGCGATCCTCTATAGTTGGTGACTTTATTAGTCAGAAATGTGTAAGGAAGTTGTAAATGATCATGTCAATGAGACACTATGATCATTGCCTGTGAGGCATTTTGTAACCATTGAAACCTTGTAGCCAATAGGGCTTTGCCAATGAGGCATATCATTAAGCCAGTGGGGCATTTTTACGAGTGGTTTTTCATCCCTAAGGGAGTTTTCCACTCATGAAAATATTTGTGTTATCGTTTCTTTGTGGGTGCATTTATGATCTTGCTTATTCCTTAATTTACATTGTAATAGTTTAATTTTACATGTGGTGATGAGATGATCATTTATGTAAGCCGTTTGGCTAAATCTAATAATGACACAACCTTGTTTTAAATAATCTCTGAGTCTTTGATGTATGTTGTTCCATTTAAGTTGAAATTAAGGGTTATGATTGGTATGTGAGATTTTTCAAACGTTACAAACTGTTCAGAATGAGCTCAAACTTTGTGTGCCGATTGCCTGAAGGATGTTGATTATGACTAGATGTTGTTTCTGTGTGACCCTCGCGTCTCGCCCTACTTTCTAGGAAACCCTAATTCCTCAGTATGGACTTGCTAAAAATAGTAAGTGCTTGATTTTCGAACCTCTGCAACTCCGTTTGATCTGAAATTCGCTCCATGGAGTCCTTGTCGCTTGCTTAACTTGCTCACACTGGTGTCTCGTGCTAACCTGCTATTTATAGCCCCGTTTCAAAAGTGACTTACTATAAATAGTAAGTGCTTAGATTGCCTTCAAATTTTACCAGTGGACTCCTTGAAAGATATTGACCTTGATGGGATACACCGATTTTCGGAAATTCTAGTGTTTGACCCCCCATTTTGGGTCCCAAAGCTGGAAACCCTAATCTGACTTGCATGTGCCTGAAATGACCTCCGTTTGACTCTATTTCTACTTTGGATTGCTCTGTTCGTGATACTGAAGCTTTGGGGGTTGTTGGAGTGAACCTGCTAAAAATAGTAAGTGCCAGAAAAGTGACCAACCAACTGTCGGATGTGTTTGCATGTCACACTGCTGGAGAGATCTTGAAAAACCCAGAAAAATGATCAACATGCGAGCACTGGCTAAAAATAGCAAGTCCCGGAAAAGTGATCAACTCTGCTTGCATGTTACCTCGTTGCGAAGCTCTTGGAAAACCCAGAAAGATTATGCAAACATGCGCTGAGAAATCCTACATGTAAACCCTAAAAATAGCCTCTGAAGCTTGAATCATTGAAAGTCATCATCTTGTTTTGCATGTTATATTACTGTGAAGGCCTCGAAAAACCCAGAAAGATTATGCTGACATGCATTGAAAAGTCCAACATGCATGCAAACCCTAAAAATGGCTCTCGGAGGCAGAACTGCTAAAAATAGTAAGTTGTCCATTTCAGCTCAAATTTTGCGAGCAGGTAGCTCACAGCGTTCCAAGTGCAGTGCAGTTGTCAAAATCTGAAAATCCCAAGAAAATAGGCCCCAAATTAGCACTTACTAAAAATAGCAAGTTGTCAGAATTCAATGAAAATTCAGTGGGAGCCTACTTGAAGCATCCTAATAGTAGTGCTAAGCTTAGAATTCGATTAGCCAACTCAATTTGACCTCAAAGTAGCTTGAAGATTGTAAACCCTAATTCATCAAAAAACCCTCTAGACTTGGCCAGAATTCAAATCTAGGTCAAATGGTAAGTACATCACTAGACAAAAAGAACCAACAAAGAGAGAGAGACAAACCCAAAACCAAAGCCAAAAGACCCGAATGGAGCAAAAATTAGGGGGACCCCATTTTGAATGGGGTGATGTGTGGAAAGGTCACAACAGGACTCTCAAGTAAGGTTGGCAACTTGTCTAGAGAAGAAGATAATGATGGCCATCCTAGTAGCTAACATTCCAACCAATTACAGGATGTTGCTAAGTAGAAGCTTCTATAAAGATCTCAGAGGAGAGATTCAACTGGATTGGTCATTTGCAACAATTCCATTGAAGAAAGGTAGTTTAAAGTTAGAGCTAGATGCCAAATCTTGACTTACGGTGGTGACATCCTAGGATCCTCAAGCATAAGTGCTATATCAAGAAACGCATCTTGGTACTTATGTCATGCTATCAGAAGTAACTGAAGAAAGGTAGGACATGTGTTCTACACGCAAGTCAACAAAAGATCCAAAGATGTGAGCTATGCAATTTGATGGGAGTTGTTTGACAACAAGTTCAGGAGTGGGAGTTGTGATAATCTCTCTCAAAGGTCGTTTGTATCCATTTGCATACTGCTTGCAATTTAAATGCACAAATAATACAGTGGAATACGAGGCGCTTATACTAGGTCTCAAGAATGCAAGAGATATGGGTATCAAACTACTCAGAGTTGAAGGTGACATAGAGCTGATCGTGAAACAAATTAGGGATCAATTTCAAGTATGAAAAGATCGCCTTCAACATTAAAGACAAAGGTCTGGAATGCGATCGACTTGTTGAAAGCATTTGACATCAAATTCATTCCTCGTGTAGACATTAGTAGAGCAGATGCCCTTGTGGTATCAGCTGCTCTTTTAATGCCACATTCTAATTTTCGTTAGAATGCATTTGCTATTAAGCTCATATGCAAGCTAGTTGTCCCCGACAACTGCGACAACCAGCAAGTCTTCAATGATGACAATCATATTGAAGAATTTCTTGGCATGGAAGATAATTTTAAAGGACTATTCTTCGAAGGTAGTTTGTCTCCTTTCAGAGAATCAATAACAGAGGATTCTGAAGCAACAGATTCAGGCATTATCCAGTTGAAAGGCAATCAGATTCCCAGGGGTCTAGTGCCCTTGGAGAACATATTTGACAGGCATGACAGATACATCTGAGATCAGAGGAACTTAGGTGTCATGTCCCCCGAAATTGTAGCATCAAGACATAAAACATCGAAACAAGATAAACAAAATACACATTAAAAACATTAACTATTATGATAATCTTATAATAATATTAAAAATAATATTGTAATCACCAATACTAAATATTATAATCATTGTACATCAAAGATTGTAATACATTAGAATAAAATAATAATAAGATATTAG
Source organism: Sequoia sempervirens (assembly GCA_007258455.2). Taxonomy (NCBI): domain Eukaryota; kingdom Viridiplantae; phylum Streptophyta; class Pinopsida; order Cupressales; family Cupressaceae; genus Sequoia; species Sequoia sempervirens. The sequence continues at coordinate 6,809 of VDFB02253602.1, forward strand.
CAAATTGTTTTTATTATTATACTTTAATGTTAAAATATCAAATATTCAATAAAACATCAAAATAAAATAATAAAATAATTATGTAGTTTGAAATATCATAATTATTAATAATAATATATTATTTTCAAAACAGATATTATTGTGATCAATAAAATAATAATCAGCCTTAAAAGGCAGCGGTCCCTTAACAATAATAAAACAAAGACTAAAAGTCATCTAAGACAGCGGTGCCTCTCCAAAGTCAGCAACAATGAATTAATCAAGGCAGAGCTTAGTCTAAAACCAAAAGTCATACCTTTCTAATGCAGCCTTCCTCTTAGACTTAGGGATATATAAGGGTAAAATCATTGCTAAGAAAGGGGGAGAGGAAATACATCGGCATTGAGGGAAAGACAATAAATACAATCTGGAATATACAAGTAGATCGGGCTGGAGATACATAAGGGATCGTGGCTGGAGAAGTGATTATGGTTTATGCAGATCGAACCCATTAAAGTGGTAAGTATTAGGTGGTAAGTATTTTCATAACTTTAAACCAGCAGTTGATAAATACTGTAAATATATTTAGACAATGATATTTATTAAATATATTATAAATTTAGATAATGATGATGGACAAATATATTAAGAATTAATATAATAATGTGTGGAAAGATTTAGTTATATTATTCAATTTAAATATAATTATAAATGTACTTTAATGTATCATGATTTGTGAGTACATTTAAATATATTATGAGGAATGAATATATTATTAAGGAATTGAATGACATGCTAACAATCGAAAGATATGTATTTGGGTACATATATATATTATGATGTATATATACATCATGGGTGACTGACAAACATAATGTATACATATATAAACAAATAGTATTTACGATTATCCAATAATGAAGCCTGCAGTCAATTATTGAGCCTTAAAGTAATAATAACTCATTTCGTCCTCTATGACTGAAATTCATTGATCTCTTACGTTTCTAATGTCTCCTTGAGGGATATTTTGAATGCAAGGTTCAGGCTCAAATGCTTCCACTAGAAAGGGGTCATTCCATCATCGCGTGGAAGAAGGGAGTCATATCGGGTTACAGTGAATACATATGAAGGAAGTCCAATATAGTGCAATGTTCAGAGGTAAGAACCCTCACCAACTGGTTAAGCATTGAGGGATTATGGCATCAATACCGAGTACTATGATAGTGGGTTACTGTAAAATAATTACCCCATATCTTGTTCAATAACGTTAAATGCTTCTAGTCCTCAAATCTGTGTTAAACTATGAATTCAACCATGATAAGTTAATGCATATTGAATGATACGCTTTGCAATTAATAAACATATATGCCAATGTTTTAAGACTACTATACAAAGTAAGAACATATGCAGATTTGTAAATGTTATTTGTCAAAGCCACAATAATGCTGCTTACCACAATTATTGTGTCTCATTGGGGTTTAATGACTTTACCTTGAAGAATAGGCTTCAGGCCAAAATTCCCTTTCGCTAGCACTCAACAAGGATAGGGAGTTTGTGGAGGGAAAGGCTGGTAAATAAATCCATTGATGGACGGTCCCAAGATGGGTAGAACACCTTGAGGGAGTCCAATTTGAGATCGTTCACACGTCCATTGCACAATAAATCTACCGTCCTGTTGATGTGTTTTTCGTGACCGCACCAACATAGAATAAAGTTGCCAATGGCGACTCTATCCTCTCTTGAACAAAATCTCCTGCATGCTAAGATTGCTAGAAAGATCATGCATTCAACTCCAAGGTTCCTTCATGCAGTGGATAGTCTCAGTTGGCTCGATGTGATTTGCTAGTATTTCAAGGGGACTTACGAAATTGTTCAACAACAGAGCAAGGAATTTGAATGCTCAAAAGGTTTGTCTATAAAGCTCTTGTTTCCTAAACTAACCAGAAAGTACTGAATTTAAAATGGTTGCAAGGATAAGAAGGCTCTAATCTACTCTAAGGCGTGGGACGTGGAGATCAATTTTCACAAGCCTCAACTAGATTTCGCTTTGCCTCACTTCGGACAGCTTCCACAGAACCGGTGCAATCTTCAGAGGAGTAACCAAAGGTATTCAGATCATAATTCAACATGTAGACACTGTCACAACGACGCATACCAACATGTGAATCACAAACGAAGTTAAGTTCGCAATGTTCCAGTTGACCAGGCAAGGCGAACTCACCATCAGCGAGCCCACTAGTGGTATGGATAGACGAAGTTTGCTCAAATTGAAGACCACATTCCACAGTTACTACATACTACTTGCATGAAATGAAATTTACTCTACTTTAAGCTACTACTCGAATCAGAAGGACGAAGAAATCTTGCTAGCTACTCACAACAAAAGATGAGATCATCATCAATGAAAACCCTTTTTATTATGAGAGTGTTCACAACAATTTCTTACAAAGATTTCAAAGGAAAAACTTTCCTTCTTCAAACTACACTATCGATCTACGCTATGCTACTTCTAAGTTGTCTCTCTATCTTCCTATCTCTACTCTAATCTCTACTGTCTAATCAATTACAAATTAGGGGGGATGCCCCTTTTATAGTTGGCCAAATCCAGTGGACAACTCAGATTCAATTACAATGAAGGGCTCAGATTGAGCCACATAAACCCTAACCCTAAAAACCGCCGCCAAGAAGAGTGGGGGTAATAAATGAGCAATTAATGGCCACATCCTTCTAGAAGGTTCATGTTTGGAAACGCGTTCACACTATTCCCTTTCTGACTGCAAACTGGATGAGTTTGGTCGCCACTGCTTCAATTTCTTGGAAGGGTATAGCAGGCACGTTCTCAATCTAACTCCAAGGCGGCAACCTCTTTCCTCTGCTCGACGATGATTTTCCTCCTTGATGTTGTTCTTCAACTTTGAAGTATTTGATGGTGACCATTAACGCTTGGGTTTCCATCTTTCCCTCCATCCTGAGATTTGAAAACATTCTCTCGTCTTGAACTCAAACATTTCTTCTTTGCCACTTGAGTTGGGCACATGCTAAGTCTCAACACTTAGCCATTTCCTCCAAGTACTTGCTTCATCTCCCCAAGGCACCATGCCTTGGCCTCGGTGTTCACCCTGCAAAACAAGCAAGGAGAAGAGCATCGGAACACTTCATAATATAAATTCACCTCGCTTACCTGATTTTCATGCTTTGATCTCCAAGGTCTGAGAGATCTTTGGATCCTTTTCTCTAGCAAACTTTGCCTTCTTCATAGCCTTTCAACACCTGTGCATTTAGGGACCTATGTCTGGAGTTTGTGCCTTAGAAATTTCTCCACCCTGAGGGTGCATTTTGAAGCTTGAGTTTCACTTTATTTGCAAATTCTTTGTGCCCAAGACAAATTTCATTTCCTACTTGTGAACGTGTTTCACCTCATCAACATTTTTCAACATAATTTATTCTTCTGGTGATAACAAACTTAGGCATTTTCATATTTTATTCCTCTACCTTAGAAATTTTTTATTTCCCTTAGGAAATTCATCAATTAGGTTCCCGTCAAAAATATTCATCTCAAAGTCTCCGACGAGGTGTGGAAGAGTTTAAAATCAATTCCTCGTTGAATATGTCCAGTACCCAGAAGAAAATTCCCTTCAGAAAGCATCAAATCCATGGGTCTACAAACAAAGGGGTACATTTAATTTTTGAATTTTTAGACGTTAGAAAAATATTTTTCCATTAAATTTATTCTCGTTCTTCATCTCTGGGCGTATTTTCTTGCTTGGCCTTGAAAATCTTCTTCAATCTCATGAAGCTGGAGTATTCTGACTCATCCTTGCCAATTTTATCCATGCCTTAACAAATTTCATCATCCCTTGTCAAGCTTAGGCGTATTTCTCTAGAGGTGGAATAAATTTCAACACTTAGAAAAATTTCAAATAATATCATCAGCATGGGCGTATATGAGTAGCTGAGCTTCACATTTTCAACACTTAGTAAATTTTACCTTCCAATCAAGGTTAGGGCGCACTCAACATAGTGAGCTTTCAACTTTCCACACTTAGAATATTTTTCAAGTGTCCTTTACCTTGGGCGCATTTTGACCTTGGAGCTTCCAATTTCTATGCCTTAGAAAATTTCAAGGCCTTCTCTTCTTCTTGGGCGCATATGACTCCTCAAGCTTTGGTTTATTTGCCTTAGAAATGAAATATTCCGAGCCAAATTTTTTTTTGTTTCTCAATTACAGATTACAAAGCAGTGCACCCGTTAAGGTTAGCGGAGAAAACCAAAACGTGCAAGAAAGCAACTCTAACCAGAATGGCGCCGATGATGGCGAGCATTGGTCAGAGGATCTTCTATTCTATATGCAGAAAGGAACTCAACGTCAAGTATGTGCTACCCAATCCAATTCGGAGTGAGGGGCGACCATATGACGGAGTGAAAACTAAAAGCAATGCTTGAAAGGAACTACTGAAAGTTGAAACACTCAACACCCAGAATGTGCTTGCTGACCCAGTGTGGGTAAGTAGCGACCATAGGGCGGAGATCTATCTATTACAAACTTCAAATGAAATTGAGCAATACAAATTCAAATCAACAAGCTGAAGAATGACTGCCAGTACTACTGGTCAGTTTACAATTTAATATCATAAGCCTGTCAAGATGTTAGAGCTGGAAATATGAATCATTACAATACAATAAAATCTCTCTTGGCTGAGTTCAAGAAGCCATATCAAATCATTACAAATTTTGTAATTAACAATCTGTTTTCTGTTTTCCACAAATCTGTATTTTGTAGTTAAAAACAGCAGCCTATGAATTGATTCAAATGCTCATAGCTCCCTCTCAACTCACTCAAATTGCCCAAACTAAGATGCATAAGTCTAATATGATGAAGGCGCTCAATCTAGAAACTTAACCCCAACTCCAAATGCAACTAATAAGAAATGCACAAATCCCAAGAATGCTAAATGGTACGGCCTTGCTGAAAAAGGCGATTTTCTTTTTAAAAATAATGCAAGCACTATAAAATCTAAAAACTGGAGAATATGATTGCTCTTGACAAACGAAGAGAATGAGACGATACCCAGAAAGACTATTTTTGTATTTTTCAAGATATGAGTGAAACATGCAATCTGCTGTATTAAATGATGCTAAAATGCTGAAACACTAAAATGCCCAAAACAGACTTAACAATGCAAGAAGCTAAACACAATGCACGATATTCTATAACTCACAAACTAGACTAAGAATCACCACTTGATGTTGTCTTGCAAACACGAAGCGATGCCCGAACTAGGAGGCCTTCATTCCTCGAAGCGATTCCAGAGCCAATCCGGCAGCATAACAGTATAGTTGTCCAAAGATGATGAAATGATAACTCGTGCTTGGAGTGAGCACAGTACCACTCATTCTGAAAACTTCTTGCCAAAAGATACTTAGGAACTTGCTGTCCCTATCACTTACAATATTCTTTGGCAACCCATGAAGCCTAAACACTTCTCGAAAAAACAAATCTGCAACTTGGGCTGCAGAAAAAGTGCTGGTAATGGCAAAGAAATGAGCAAACTTGGTTAATCTGTCAACTACCACGTAAATGCAATCCTTCCCTTGGGCCTTGGGCAACCCAGTGATGAAATCCATTGAAATGCTTTCCCATTTTTGATTGGGAATTGGAAGTGGTTGCAGCAAACCGGCTGGTAATGTATGCTCATTTTTATTCGCTTGACAAACAGGACATTCCTGAATGTAGCGTTGAACCTCTCTCTTCAAACCTTTCCAAGAAAACATTTCTCGGATCTGCCTATAGGTCTTGAAAAAACCTTGGTGACCAGCAACTGGAATGTCATGAAAATTCAAAAGAATCTTCTTCTTGAGCTTAGAATCAGCCACCAGAAAGATTCTTCCCTTATACTAAATCAATCCCTCAACCACTTGGTACTTTTCATCATGGAAAGTACCTTCCAGAATGCTGGTTGCAAACTGATTTTTGGCATAATCAGCAAGCAACATGTCTCTCCAATCTGCAGTAAGCTCACACAATGAGCTAAGATGAGGCCTTCTGGAGAGAGCATCGGCCACGACATTATTTTTTCCTTTGACATATTCAATGTCAAAGTCGTAAGCTTGAAGCTTACTCACCCATTTATGTTGCCTCTCATTTAAATCCTTCTGGTGCATAAAATGCTTGAGGCTATTATGGTCAGTCTTAACCATGAATTTGTTCCCCACCAAGTATTGCCTGAACTTGGCTAATGCATGCATAATGGCAAGCATTTATTTATCATAGATTGAGTATGTCCTCTCCACACCCCGTAAATTTCTACTTTCAAACATGATAGGGTGTTTGTCTTGCATCAGGACAGCCCCCACTCCTTCACTTGAAGCATCACATTGCAGCTCGAATGGCTTGGAGAAATCCGGGATAGCCAAGACTGGACACGAACTCATGATCTTCTTGACTTTATCAAAAACAATTTGAGCCTTTTCTGACCAAGCAAAGGCTCCCTTTTTGGTGAGATCAGTAAGGGGAGCAGCATTCTTTGAATACCCCTTTACGAATCTCCGTTAAAAACCACAAAGACCCAAAAAACCTTTCAACTGGGTCAAGCTCTCAGGAGGTGGCCAATCAACTACTGCTTTGATTTTTTTCGGATCCACCTTTACTCCCTCAGCACTGATTATGTGGCCAAGGTACAGTAACTCCACCATTCCAAATTCACATTTGGAAGCTTTGGCAAATAAGCTCTCAGATTCCATGATACTAAGCACTTCCTCCAAGTGCTTGAGGTGATCCTCCCAAGTCTTGCTATAGATCAGAATATCATCAAAAAATATCAGCACAAACCTTCGTAACTGATTCTGAAAAACACGGTTCATGCAAGACTGAAAGGTAGCCGGAGCATTAGTCAACCCAAATGGCATGACTAAGAATTCAAAATGTCCATAGTGACATCTGGAAGCTGTCTTTTCCACATCTGATCCCCTCATTCGTATCTGATGGTAACCTGACCTCAGATCAATCTTCGAAAATAACTTAGCCCCATGTAGCTCATCAATGAGCTCATCTATCCTGGGAATGGGGTATCTATTTTTGATGGTGCTTTGGTTCAAAGCACGATAGTCCATGCGCGTAATTTTTGTTAGCTGACCTTTTCACACATCGCCCCATTCAAGATGGGGACCCCCTAATTTTGCTCCGTTTCGGTCTTTTGGCTTGGGTTTTCTCCTCTCTCTCGCTCTGTCTCTTTTCTGGTGTCCGTCTTTCGGGGGGGTTGTGTCGTCTTTGAGCTTAAACATGAAAATATTGGCCAAGTTTAAAATTAGGGTTTCATCATTTTTGGTCAATTCAAGGTCAAGTAAAGCGAGAAAATTGAAAATTGAATTTAACGTTGTTGTCAGCAGACATCCAGCAGGCTTCTAGCAAAGTCTCACCAAATTCCAAGGTACTTACTATTTTTAGTAAGTCTGCTATTCAGGGCAATTTGTCAGCTATTTTGAGATTCCGATCATCACACTGCATTCAGAGTATACCAGACTGCTTGCATGCCAAATTTGAGCAAAAACGGACGACTTACTATTTTTAGCAGTCCGGCTTCGAGGGGCTAATTCGAGTCAGTCTGAGATTTTCTTTGCATATCACGCATATTCCTTACAGGTTTTCAAGACGCCCGCCTTGATACTTAACATGCAAGAGTCGAGATGACCACTTTTCGGAGTTGAAGCGCCCAGGGCTATTTTTAGGGTTGCATGCTCGAGGCTTGCTTTGCATGTCGGTGGACTTACTGATGGGTTTTAGAGCGATGGTGCTGACATGCAAATAAAGGGATTCTCACTTTCGATGGGAACTTGCTATTTTAGCGAGGTGTGTCTGGCGGTACTTCGAAAGCGATTCGGGATCACTGCGGTACGTCGCCGATCTTGCATGAAAGCTTGAGAGCAAGCGGAGATCTTGCAGTCACATGCAATGCAAATTAGGGTTTCGGCTTTGGAGCCACAAAATAGGCATCAAGTCAAAATCTTCAAAAACGATGTAAACCATGCGATCAAGCGTTCTTCAAAAATATCTGGCGGTGAAATTTGTTCAAGTCAAGCCGGAGCGCTACTATTTATAGTAAGTCAAATTGAAACATGCTAAAATGGTAGTGTTTGCATCGTCGGTGTAAGCCGACAGAAAGTGCGTGGTGAGGATCGCCTCATTCAAAATTTCCGCGTCGTCCGGGTTGGGAGCTATGAGGAATCAAGAGCTTACTATTTATAGTAAGCCACCTTTAAAAAGCAGGGCTATAAATAGCAGGGTGACTAAAGTGGCAGTGTCGACAAGTTGATAAAGGCATGAGGATACTATGTTTAAAATTTCAGGCCATTCTGAGCTTCAGAAGTCCAAATTCAGAGAACTTACTATAAATAGCAGGGCACGTAAGCTGGCAAGGATGATAAAAATTTGTCTAAGTCTGGAGTCTCGTCCAGCAGGCATATCAAAATGCGCCCATCTCAGCTAGAGGCATAAAAAAAATTTCTAAGTGTGAGTTCGTCCTGCTCAGGGGCAAAATGCGCCCAAGGCAGGAAAGTCAAAGAAGTCAAAGTTTTTATCCTGCAGCAGGGGCAAAATGCGCCCAAAATGAAAGAAGGAAAGTTGAAAAATTTTCTAAGTATAAAAATCCTCCTCACCCCTCCAAATGCGCCAATCCTTCACAAGCATGAAAATGCGCCCAAGGTAGGAGTCAACAAGAAAGTCAAAGTTTTTCATCCTCCTCAAGGGGCAAAATGCGCCCAAAAGAGGCCATGTGAAGACAAAACATGGGAGTTGAAGAGTCACCCAAGGACGTTGGAGAAGCTTCATCCATCAGCTACATGAAAATGCGCCCAAAGTAGGAGAGGGTCAACAAGGTCAAACATTCTTATCCTCCTCCAGGGCTAAAATGCGCCCAAACTTGTGCATGTCAAGACAAAAGTTAGAAGGCGAAGAGTCATCCTCTTGCTAGGATCAAATGCGCCCATGTTTGGATTGTAAGTGGTAAATAAAGGTGGTAAATAGGATGAAAATTTTGCCAAAGCGTGGTGAAAAGGTAGTAAAAGATAGGCGTTATTCCCCTCCACACTAAGAATGTGCCAAGGGTGGTGAAGGCAAGGTGGTAGGTTAGGCGTTCAAAGTGATCAAGGTATGTGTGGCGTGATTTTTTTTTTAAATATCCTCTCAAAGTGTGATATGCGCCTAAGGTTATAGGTGTTGGAGATTTTTTTTTCCTAAGGCGTTGGAAGTGGTAAGTGTTAGAAAATATTCCAAGGTGTGGAATAAAATGCTAGGTAAAGTGTGCGCCTAGAGCAAGGGAGTTATAAGGTGTTGGAAAATTTTTCAAAGGCATTTCAAGGCGTTGAGAATAAAATGAAGTGTGCTAGGCGCCTCAGGGGAGAAAGTAAAATATTTGCTAAGTGTTGAAAATTCTCTAAGGCGTTGGACTTTTAATGAATATTTTCCAAGTGTGAAGTGATACGGGATGAAGTGAGAATAAAATGTACAAGGCGTGCCGGGAATGAATAAAATGTTCCAAATGAAGTTGATAGGAAATTCCTCTCCACTGGCAATAAAAATTTTTCTAAAGCAAGTTTTCAAAAATACAAAGATGATTTAAATATTTTCTAAGGCAAATTTATTTTCCTTGGAAAATATGCCTAGAACTTAATTGATAAAATTTTCCGAGGCGAGCAACTTTTCTCAGTGATAAAATCCAGAGATGATGATATTGCAAGGAGATTCAATTTTCTTCAAGAAGTCAGGGCAACACAGAGTGATCGCAGGCGAAGAACGAGTTTAAATGATGAAATTGATATTTTTCTAAGGTTCAAAATTGAAAAATTAAATGAACCCGTTCGTTGGGTACCCATGGATTCGAGGTGTTCTAACGAAAATTTGCTTCTGGGTACTGGACGTTCGTGATGATGAATGAATTTCTAAATCTTTCAAGCTTCGCCAACACTTTTTCAGTGAAGAATTTAATCAGTGCTCGAATGATGAATTTTCCTAAGGGAAAATTTAAAATTTTCTAAGGCAAAAAACGAATAAAATAAGTTTTCAAAATGAATTTTCTTCGAATGATGAATCTGAAAGGAGTTGCCTAGATAAGTTTGTTTAAATTCTTCAAGGATGAATTTTCCAGAGCAGATGATGAAGATAAAATTTCGAATTCAAGTGACAGAGTTCCGGCTGGTGGATTCAAAAATGGTGAATTTAAATTTAATTTTCGAAACAAATTCAAAGGCGCCAGTCAAAGTCAAGTTTCTAGAAGAATAATATTCCCGACGACTGGAGACAAGTGTCAGAAGCACCAGAGAGGGAAAATTCGAATTCTTGAAGTGGAGTAGTGGAGTTTAATGGCACTGGCTAAAAATAACGTCTTCTAGAATTTGAATTCTAGCTATAAAATGGAGAAGCTTTTCACTCATTTTCACAACTGGAAAAGGCGAATTTGCTAAGGCAAAGTGAGCTTGGAGAGGTTTGAATTTTGCTGAGAGGTTGAACTTGTTGAAGAAGACGTCTTGAGGCTTGAGAGTTGCCATTTGAAGGACGTCCTTGCTGAGGTTGCTAGAGGCTTGAGGAAGGTACGCCATTGCTGACTAAGGAGGTGTTTGCTGCAATTTGAAGTTGCTTGAAAAGGTACGGCTTTGTGGCTGAAATTTGATTTGCTTGAATTATAGAAGCTTAAAAAGGTACGCCATTGCTGAAAGATTGAAAAGTACGGCCTTGCTGGCATTGAAGTTTGAAATCTGATTCGTTGAGCTTAGTTGAAGTTGCCTGTGGGACGCCTTGTATTGAGTGAAATAGTTGAGACATAGAAATTAAAATTGCTGATTGCTGGTTGTAGAGTGAAGTCATCAAGAAATCCGTTCTAAGTGTCGGAATTCGAATACGTTCAGGGGAAGAAGCTGAGGTTTGCAAACACGAAAGATATTGCAGCTTCTAGAATTCAACTGCAGCCCCTATATCATGTATCATTAAATTTAAATTTAATTGCTGATGAAATGTTTGTTATGTTGCAGATGGCTGAAGCGAGGACAACCGGAAAAGACAATGGTGCCTCCAGACAGGCTGTGATCAAGAAGCTCAGCAAAACATTCACGCCGGAGACGAAGTTTATTTCAAAGCTGGGCAAGTTGACGGATACGAACTTGGGCTCTGTCAACCTGGAAACATTCAAGAACAGGCTGTTCGGAATTGGAAGCCATCGGGCGTCGGTCACTTCGCACAACATCGTCCGAAGTGGGTTATATGCAGCAGCTGGTTTTCCGCCAGCTATTCAGTGTTCGGAGTTGATTATGGAGTGCGCCAACTGCTACGAGAAAGAACACCGGTCGATCACGTCACCAGATGGCCAAGTACTTGCCAATCTCACTCCGGCGGCCATTGGTGAAGCTTTTGGGATCCCGGTGCATAGAAACATGATTTACAAGTCTAGGGAGCGAGCTGAGCGGATGTATGCTTCTGCTTTCGAGAGATGCATGGATACAATTAATACTCACTGGATGAGCACTCCGAAGCCTTCTCGAACGAAGTTGCCGAAACAGATCATAGCAGAGGACCTGAAACAAGAGTATTGTGATCTCATCATGTTGCTGAGCAGGGTTGGTGGTTGCCCACAGTCTTACATTTTTGAGCCTTGGATGTTTTATTACATCAACCTGGTGTTAGAGGGCAAGGATTATGTCAATTGGGCTGAGATGATCAGCGACAATATACATGAGCAGCTCCTGAGTTTGCGGAGGACTAAAACGTTCTACATGAGCTCCTATCTTGTTTACATGTTGGCACGGATGACGAGGTATAGAGGAATTTCTTACAAGGAACCCATCGGTTGTGGCTCCCACCAGTTCAAAATTCATGAGGCGTGTACGCAGTTACACCTTTCGAGCACAACCCATTATAAGCGTGTCAACGATTCATTCACCATGTACATCACGAGGCTGCTTCAGGAGAGGTTACAGTGCAGAATCTCTAGAAATGCCCAGGAGCTAATTGAAAGGTATGGGTGCTGGTTTATTCAATTTCCGAGATTTTCATACACTAGGCTGCAAGGTTTCTCGTCATACCCTTATAGGCTGCCTAAGTACCCAACAGATAAAATAATAATGCTAGAGATAGCTAGACAGTTGCTAGCCTTTGACAAAATCCAGAAGAAAAAGAAGAAAGGAGGGATAGAGTTTCCAGTTGTGATGGGCAGCTTCGGATGAGGTTACAATCCTTGATGCAGAGGCAACTAGGGAAGGCGAGGCGAGAGCTTCAATTCTATCATTTCTCATATGCTAAAGTAGACTAACACTACTTGACCCACGCACCATAACATCAAGCGGGTGTTGTCGAGGGAGAATTCAAACACAAAGGCCACCTTGAGTTAAGAAGAAGAGTTACGTTGGTGAGATGTTCTCTAGGTTGCGATTACTCGACCGAGGGAGTGTGAGGTAGTTTCCGGTCCGGACCAGGTCAATGAGGACATGGATGTTGTTCATCCGGACTATGCAGCTGTTCGGGACACTCCACTTCCGCCTGTTGATTGGTCAGAGCCCGAGGTCGCAGATTTGGATACTCTATCCATCCCGGTTATGACATTCACCAGGGCATGGGTTGATAGAAAGGTGAACAGATTGAAAAGTAGGTCAATTGCTTTGGCTTACAGCTTGATGGGAGATCACGGGGAGGCGCCCTGCAGGGAAGAAAAGAAACAGATCACAAGAGGACCCGAGTCGAGAAAGAAATAATTCCTTGAGAACCTCCACGAGGATTCACGGTGAGTACCTTTGGAGACCGCGTTCTCAAGCATCTGAGGAGGTATCTTTGTTTACACAGTCAGAAGAATTGCATTGAATCTCGAGTCGTGAGTGATATTACATTGCCTCAAGGAGAGTCAATTGGCGAGTGCCAATGTACTGTTAGGCTTGGTCGGCCCGGGATGATGAGGGGACTAATGCGCCGACCCTCGGTTTCAGCGGGGAGTTAAGAAGCTGACCGCATGAGCGATGGCGATGATGATATAGTGTCAGGTGACACTCAGCCACTTGAGGACGATGAGCCTCGCCAGAATGAAGAAGAAGTTGAACAGGTTAGAGAGGTCGAGGCACAGGAGCAGCAGCCCTTCGATATACTGTATGAGGTGCCCGATTGGCTAAAGGATAGAATGAGAAGAAGCCCGAGTGAGGAGATTGATCCAGCAGTTGAGATGGAAGAATTTTTGAATCGGATCGGTGCTCCTCCACCGAAGAAGAAGGCAAGAAAATTTTCGAAGATCTCCACTGATGAGGATGGCTCTCGTACTCTTCACGTAGCAGTCCCACGAGTCGAGTGTGACCGGAGTGAAGCAGCTCCTGAAAACTATGTGGTCACCACTCTTGACTTGGGACGCCCTACTGGTGCACAAATTGTTGAGGAGTGTGATAACTCCTTCCTCGCCCTCAAGGATAGATTATTCAAGAAAGAAGGAAAATATAAGAAGTTGAAACGAGAACACAAAGCCTTAGTTGGATATGTTCAGCAACTGTCTCGTTCTCGAGGGCAGGATGTACCAGTGATAGAGCCTCCAGCGGATATTCCTAGAGAGTCGATCAGCGGCTTAGTAGAGTTGGGAAGGATGGCACAGGAGGCAGACAAATGGGTCACCGGGGTTCGTACGGAGACAGAAAAATTCATGGAGGACCTATCTTTTGCTTTTAGTGAGGCACCCTATTCCGATACCCGGATGGATCTGATGGATGAACAAGGCGATACCTCTATACTCGGGGAAATAAGAGTGATCAAATCTTGAGGTGTTAAGGCATGTCATGCGATTCTTCGGTCAGTGGAGAGTGTCGATTAAGGCGACTGACCGATATGATTTCTCGGTGGTATTCTTGACTATCCGCAGGCATTGGCTTCTTCGTCTGCGACGCAGGCAGTTCGGCGGGGATACATAAGGCTATGGCCAATATACATAGATGGAGTTGAGAACACCTTGAGGCCATATTTGCTAAGTGTTTGAGTCGGATGAGATAAGAAGTCACCGATGAATTTGGGGGTTTGGTTCCTTCTTCATGTTAAGACCTTTATGCGGGGATGACTTTGAGAATGCGCTACATTCTCACTTTGATCAAAACAGCGGGACTCATTAGCTACTTGGAAAGAAATCTTGTAGGCACGAGCATTCAGTCACGGTGTTAGAGTTTCAGTTAGATTGTGTTCCACCGATTTCAGCTCGGGAGGTTGAGGCCGTACTTAGCAGATTTGTTGAGTTGGCAATCAGAGAGAAGGCAAATGGGAACACACTACTGGACGAGGAGCTTCTAAAGACTGAATATGGATCATTTATTGCATTTGCTATTTTTGGGAGTGAGTGGGAATCTTTGATTCATTTAATGTACCACTCCCTATTCTGGCAGTTTTTAGGGTTAGGGCTGAGGTGGCACGATTCTGGCCACTCTATTAATTGTAACCCTAGCCGTCTTTTGGGACTTGGCTAGCTATAAAAGGGGGAGTCCCCCTCATTGGTAAGGCATTAGAATTAGAAATTAGAGATCAGAGATTAGATCAGAGCTAGAATTGAGATAGAGTTAGAGCTAGATTGTAGAGCATTTTTGCATAATTTGGAGAAGAGAGAAAGTTTTCCCTTTGAAAACTTTTGAAGAGATTGTTGTGTAACACATTTTATGATAATAGATCTTTTCATTGATGATGGAATTCGTCTAGTCATGAAATGCTAGCAAGGTTTCTTCTTCCTTTCGTATCCAAGTAGCTTAGTTCATGCAAAGTAGCTTACTTCGGTGTATGGTGTTTTATTGAGATAGCTTCGCTTTATTCCATACCACTAGCGGCTTGTTGATGATAAGTCTGCCTTGCGTGGTCAACTGGACATTATCTTGTGTTTAACTTCGGTTATGGCTTACATACTTATATGCGTTGTTCTGATGGTGTACGTATGTTAGACTGTAACTTGAATACCTTTCGTTATCCCCTTTGAAGATTGCACCGATTTTGCTGAGGCTGTCCGACGGAGGCTAGGCGAAATCTGGTTGAAGTCTATTGAAACGAAGCCCCATATACCCTGCATTTAGAATAGAGTACAAATTTCTTAGGCCCTTTCCCTTTTACTTTCCGTATATTTCTGATTAGTTTTAGGAAAAGAACCACATTGCCAAATCATACACATGAGAATCCCCTTCAAAATCATACATTAGCTGCTAACTGCAAGAAATCTGGACAATTGTGTAAGTCCCCTCGTACGAACACAGCAATACACATCAACCAAACTGGGTCTATTCGCACTAAAGGAACCTTGGAGTTGAACATGCGAACTTTCTCGCAATCTTAGCGCATGGAATACTTTGATCAAGAGAGAACGGAGTAGCCCAAACTATTTTGTTCTGCTGTTTGGTATGGTCACAAAAACCACATCAACACTACCCTCGATATTCAGTCTTTACTCACAAAGAAGAGCAAGGTGTTTGCTGATTTACCTCCTGGGCCACCTCCCGAACGAGGTTCAAGCATGTCATAGAGCTCAAGGAAGGGGCTAAGCCAGTCATCACAACACCATATCAGTACCCTAAGAAGCAGAAGGATGAGATTGAGAAAAACATTAAGGAACTCTTGGAGATGGGCTTCATTCGCCCAAGTAAGAGTCCATTCGCTTCAGCAATTGTTCTTGTGAAGAAGAAGGATGGTACCATCCGCATGTGTGTGGATTATCGTGCTTTGAATCAAAGCACAATCAAAAATCGATACCCCATTCCGAGGATAGATGAGCTCATTGATGAGCTACATGGAGCCAAGTTCTTTTCAAAGATCGATTTGAGATCGGGCTACTACCAGATTCGGATGAGAGGATCTGATGTTGAGAAGACAGCATTTAGATGTCACTATGGCCACTTCGAGTTTCTAGTCATGCCATTTGGATTGACTAATGCTCCTGCTACCTTCCAGTCTTGTATGAACAGAGTCTTTCAGAAGCAGTTGAGGAAGTTTGTATTGATATTTTTTTATGACATTTTGATCTTCAGCAAGACATGGGAAGAACATCTCAAGCACTTGGAGGAAGTGCTTAGCGTCCTAGAATCAAAGAGCTTGTTTGCCAAAGAATCCAAATGTGAATTTGGAATGAAGGAGCTACTTTACCTTGGTCACATAATCAGTGCTGAAGGAGTGAAGGTTGACCCTGAAAAGATCAAGGCAATTGTTGATTGGCCACCTCCTGAGAACTCGACTCATTTGAAAGGGTTCTTGGGTCTTTGTGGATTTTACAGAAGATTTGTGAAGGGCTACTCACAGAATGCTGCTCCTCTTACTGACCTCACGAAAAAGGGGGCTTTTTGTTGGTCAGAAAAGGCTCAAACTACTTTTGATAAGTTTAAGAGGATTATGAGCTCTTGTCCAGTTTTGGCTATTCCAGATTTTTCCAAGCCTTTCGAGCTACAATGTGACGCATCCGGTGAAGGAGTTGGGGCTGTTTTGATGCAAGACAAACATCCCATTGTGTTTGAGAGCAAAAAATTAAGAGGTGTTGAAAGGACCTACTCCATTTATGACAAGGAAATGCTTGCAATCATGCATGCATTAGCTAAGTTCAAACAGTATTTGGTGGGAAGCAAGTTTGTGGTCAAGACTGATCACAATAGTCTTAAACACTTCATGCATCAGAAAGATTTGAACGAGAGGCAACAAAAGTGGGTGAATAAGCTTCAAGCTTACGATTTTGACATTGAATATGTCAAAGGTAAAAACAATATTGTGGCTGATGCTCTATCTAGGAGACCTCATTTGAGCTCATTATGTGAACTTACTGCTGATTGGAAGAACATGTTGCTTGCTGATTATGCCAAAAATCAGTTTGCAACCAGCATCATTGAGGGTACTTTTCATGACGAAAGGTACAAGGTCGTTGAAGGGTTGATACACTACAAGGGTAGAATCTTTTTGGTGGCTGATTCTAAGCTCAAAAAGAAGATTTTGTTGACATTTCATGACATTCCACTTGCTGGTCATCAGGGGTTCTTCAAGACATATAGGCAGATTCGGGAAAGATTTTCTTGGAAAGGGCTGAAAGGGGAAGTTCAACGCTACATTCAGGAATGTCCCACTTGTCAAATGAACAAGAATGAGCATACTCTACTAGCTGGTCTGCTGCAACCTCTTCCCATTCCCAATCAAAAATGGGAAAGCATATCAATGGACTTCATCACTGGGTTGCCTAAGGTCCAAGGCAAAGCTTACATCTATGTTGTTGTGGACAGATTAACAAAGTTTGCTCATTTCTTTGCCATCACTAGTTCATTTTCAGCAGCCCAAGTTGCAGATTTGTTTTTTCATGAGGTGTTTAGATTGCATGGGTTGTCGAAAAACATTGTGAGTGATAGGGACAGCAAGTTCCTAAGCACTTTTTGGCAAGAGGTCTTCAGGATGAGCGGTACGTGCTTACTCCAAGCACTAGTTATCATCCTCAAACCGATGGACAAACAGAGATAGTGAACAAGTGGTTGGAAGGTTATTTGAGAAACTATGTTTCGGAGCAGCAAAGAGCATGGGTGAAATGGCTTCACATAGGCGAGTATTGTTATAATTCTTCTTTTCACATGTCAATAAGGATGTCGTCTTTCATGGCTCTTTACGGTTATGAGGCTCCTAGCTTTGCTGATTTGGTGTTTGGTGATAGCAAAGCCCCTCAAGCCAAGGATTTGTTGCAGCAGAGTCAAGATATCTTGAAATCATTAAAGAACAATCTTTAGATTGCACAGAATCAACAGAAGATGTACGCTGATCAGTGGCGTGTTGAGCGCTCTTTTGATGTTGGAGATATGGTTTATCTTCGACTACAGCCTTACAGACAGTCTACTCTCAAGAAGAGTGGAGCTGAGAAGCTCAAACCTCGTTTCTATGGGCCGTTCAAGGTTATCAGAAAGGTGGGAGCAGCAGCTTATGAGTTGGAGCTACCTTCGAATAGCAGAGTACACAATGTCTTCCATGTGTCTCGCCTCAAGAAGGCACTTGGACACAATGTTGTTGCTTCATCACAGTTGCCACCTTTGGATGAAGAAGGGCAGTTAGTTATGATTCCAGAAGAGATTCTTGATTCCAGAGAGCATTCTTTAAGAAAAAGAACAATCAGAGAATATTTGGTGAAGTGGAAGAACTTGCCTATGGAGGATGCGACTTGGGAGAATGATGAGATTCTGCAACATCCAGGTTTGCGATTGCTTGAGGACAAGCAATCTTGGGGAGGGCGGACTGTGATGTCCCCTTCTCGAGCATGATCTTTTCAGTTGACCGTTGGCCTATTCCGGAGATCCGTAGGCTACTCGGAAGGTGAAATTAGGGTTTCCTGTTTTGGTGGTTGTTGTTGCTCGAGTCTTGGTGATTGGATTGCGGATTCTTTCTGGGTTTTCAGAGAGCTTTGCAGTGGTGTGTCTGGCTTTGTGTTCCAAGCACTTTCTGGAATTTACTATTTTTAGTAAATTCTATTTTTGCCAGTTGACAGGTTGGTTCCAGTTCAGTTGGCTTCCCTCAGTTATCAGTTCAGTTGGAATTGCTCATTTTGGCCTTGGGGTGCAATTGGAGAGATAAGTTCATTTTATAATAATGTTATATTTTAATGTTATAATACCCCCCTTGGCCTAGTCTCTTAACTTAAGGTTGTCTTAAAAGGTGGTCTTCAAGGGTGGGCGCTTCATGAAGGTGATTTATGTTTTATTAAAGTCAAAAAATGAAGCTTGATTTTGGACGCCTACTTCTTGAAATGGTGAATTTAAAAATAAAAGTCAAAAGTGAAAGCTTGAAAAGGGGACGCCATCTCTTGGAGGGAAAAGGAGTTATTTCAAATTTGAAAATTAGGGTTTCTAGAAGCTTCTGGAGGGCCTTCTCAAAATTATAAAAGGAAGCCTTGGGTCCTCACTTGGATATCTTTTGTCTACAGGAATGTTATGCTACCGGAATGGTATTGGGACTGCTTCGAGGAATGTATGCCTCCTAGCTTGGCATTGCTTCTTGCTTGAGAGATAGCGACTAGTGATGAGGTAGTTGTAGTTTGAGTGGTTTTGTAGTGAGTTTTTGCATTGTAGTTTGGGTTATGCTTTGTAGTTCAGTTGCTGCATTTTATATCATATTCTGGAGTTGTTATTTTCATTGTAGCTGGAAGTATGTTTTGTTCATATATCAGAAAATAAAAATGATCTTGTTATGGGTATTGTTTCATTGAGTTTCTATGCTAGGGGCGACCAAGTTAGACAAGTTTCAGATTTTTTGGTTAAGTGCTGATTTTTTTAGAAGAAAATCGCCCTTCTTAGAGGGCCGTACCTTTTGTGTTAATCTTGAATTCCGTGCTAAAAAGAATACAGCCTGTTGGGTCAGTTTTGGGGTTCAATATGGGGCGCCATCATCTTAGAGACACTTTGCAATTTATCCCATGTGATTTGGTTGAGAGTTGAGAGAGTTATGAGCATTCTAGAAGAATTTTGTGTTGCTGGTTATGTCATTCAAGCTGCTGGTCTGTCATATCAGACTTGAGTAAGTTGCATTTCTGTAGAAGGATTGGTGTTAGGAAGCCATACTAAGCTTGGGGGGAGTCATATTTACCATTGCAGAAATTATAGAGCTTTTAATCCTTGTTCTTGCAGGCACTATCTATTATCTTGTAAGCTGAACAGTAGTACTGTCAGCACTTCTAATATCTCTCTCTTGCTTTTTGTAATACCCACTAAGTAAGTGGAAGAGGCTAGCTTGCCGCCTATTTACTTTATGTATTGCATTGTAGCTCATTAGAATCTCCGCCTTATGGTAGCTCCATGCCCACCTTGGGTTGGATAGCACATTCTTGGCGTTGAGTTCTTTCAGCATTATAGATGATAGGGATCCCCTGACCATATGCTGGCCGTCATCTGGCGCATCCTTGGTTAGAGTTATTCAGTATCTGCATTACATTAAGATCCTCTGACCATATGCTCACACCTTGCCCATCTCGGGATCCTGGTGTACATTCTTGGTTAGAGTTCATTCCGCATCGTTTGGGTTTTCATCTAACCTTAACGGGTGCATGTTGTTTGTAATCACATTCAAAAATATTGAAAAAAATTGGTTCGGTATCTTTCAGTGAAATTTCTTGTAATAATGCTTTTTTGGATTCTAGTCCTAAGGTTTTCTCTTTTCCTAAGAAAATAAACTCAAGTCTTATGTTTGAAAACTGAATGTATAAAGGACTCATATGCCTTTGACCTTATGCCATGAAATCATGTGAAAACCAAGTTCCTTGGATCACTATCAGACACAACCACAAATGCCAACTTGGAGGACTATAGAATTTATTAAATTGATACCTTGGTTTCATTTTGATGTCGAGACCATAGTTTAGAAACACGCTAAAAACTCACCAACAAGTGAATTTTCGTAAGACAAGTTTCTCCCAAATCACTTGCCCAAAAACATAGGGGACAATTTTTTAACAATAAACTTGCTAAGTAATTGCAATTCCATACTAAAGACTCGCCAATTAGCACAAAATAACAGTTAGCAGCATAAAGGAAAAAACTCGGTTCATTTTTCACACCTTCACTCTTCTAGCTCTCACTCCTTGAAGCATTGAGAGCCGTAGATAAATAGTTTTATAGTTGCAAACCGTAGATAAATAATGCTATTCGTTTTTGCATAAAATCTGTTGTAATTTGATCATGGCAGAGGCATGACAGTCTTCTTGTCTAACTCATTCATCCATTTTTAATGTAGTAGAGATGATCCAGTTATAGATATATAATTTAGCCTTTGATGATTTTAGCACTCATTGATATATCATATAGCCATTCAAACATAGCCTAATCACATCTTTGGATAAGAAAAAGTTTCATTTGATGTTGAGGTCATTTTTCCAGAGTACCATCCATTAAACTAAGGAAGAATAATCTTAAATTTTTGTATCAACTATTTTCAAAACCCTATTTAAGTCTGCTTGTTTAATCCATTCATCCTTTTTAATGCAGTAGAGATGATCCATTTACAGATATCTATTAGTACTTTCATGATTGTAGCACTCGTTGACACAACCATTCAAACATAGCCTTATCGCATCTATGTATAAGAAAAAAGTTTCGTTTGATATTGTTATGAGCCATGGCATTTACGTACTTTGTGCTAAATGCAAACAACCATTAGGCAATACATGAAAGTCTCAATGTTTTAAGCAATACATAAATCACTCTTTTCATCTTCCTACAACTGCAGCAGGCTCCTTTTGTTGCTTTTGAAAGGAATGCTTTGTAAGCAATACTAATAAAGATGAAATACAAGATTATTATGTATACCTCTTCATACTTGCCTTTTCCTAGGGTGAACTCAATTAAAGACTGTTCATAAGGATGTAGATCCTGGTTTGAAGGAAATTTCTCCACATAATTTCTCAAGGGAACAGCTAGTTCCTGACATCAGGACATCAAATTTTCATATTTAGTTAAACACCTTAATGACAAAGGAGATCAATCAATTATCAAAAACTGCCTATGCTTACATCTTTATGGGTTTTTTGATGATATACAACCAGAACAAAAACCTGAAAAATAAAAATTTACTGCTTACTTTCATCAATGCATCTAGCTGCTTGGCACCTCGATTTCGCTCTCTCTTTGCTATGTTTATAATACCTATAAATCATTGCAAAAAATACATGCTTAGAAATGGATCCTTATTAAACTAAAAGTGTGCAAAAAATTTGAAATAAAGAACATTGCAACCAATGGTACTGGAAAGTTCCTATCTTTGTCTCCTATTAAATAAAATCAGCTTCATATATGCTTTGTCTATTTGGATACCTTTTGTTGGACCAACCATCTTTGCCTTTCTCATTGCTGAACAAAGGATATCTTTTGATGGCATCACCATGGGAAGACTTTGAAATGCACCAACATTTTGATGTTTTGCTATTTTTTCAATCTACGTAAGGAAAACAGCAGCATTAGATTTGTAGAGTGTTCACAGGTGCCGAAAGCCACAGATGGTATCACTTGACGTTATAGATTCATTCATGAAATTATCCTCTGATTTATTTAAGAAGATTCTTTTTGTTACAAACATATTATTTGTTCTCACCAAGCCAAACTGGCATTACAACTGCAAAAAATTAGAGGTCCTTGCTGACCTGGTCAACCAATGCAACATCGGCAGCATTTAATTCCCAACAACTATAAGTACTCATGAAGGAGCTTGTTAATGACCACTAGGAGAGCATGAATGCACATTAGAACAAACAACATTGACAAATGGATAAAAGCAAAAATAAGAAGAATTCTATATTGTTAAGGTCACACTGCTGTCTGTGGAATCATCAAGCTGACCAGTATTAGCCTAGAATGCAAACTGACATTTGATATTAAAATCAATAAATCAAAAAACATAAATGAAAAAAAAAATGGGGATGAGGATGATTTTGTACCATATTTATAAAATGCAAACTCCAAATGTGACTTCTGCATCAAAGAATGCCAATCAAAAAGTAGCCAATATGAGCCTCTACCTAATGATCTTTGGGACAACTCATTATCATCTCTATGAATATATCAATGGGTCAATGGGCCAATCATCATGCTAACATCCAAATCATCAAACTCTATATTTGTATCAGCGGGAGGAACTGCAACAACAATGTATCAACTCTACCAATATCCACAACTCTACATCAAATGTAGTCAAACGCATGATCCAAGTGCAAAACAATCTCATATATCAACAGATATAACCACAATCAAATTTAATGTTCAATGTTGCAACACAATGAATCATCAATCTAGACAATCTAAAGGAACAAGTACACAACCAATCATCTATCCATCATCAACATCAAGTGTGGGCTCAAGTATCAAGAAGCCATCAAAATGTGTAACTTAGGTGTAACTCCATCAAGTACTCTAAAATGCATCTCTGTTTAATGTAGTGGCAACAAGAAGTACCAAATAAGAAAGCTTAGGGCCAACAAGGCAATCTCTACCACAATAGGATCACAACGCAAACTCATCACCAACTCAAACACATCTTAATAGCACCACAATGCATAATTTGGAAAGAAGAGCACAATTCCTCTCTGTGACATCAACTCTCCACCATGTCAAGTCTGCTCTCAAGTCTCCGCTTAGATTTATCATTGTAAGTGCCTAAAAATAAACAGGCATATATGGCTATCCAATAATGATCCTTTAATCCAATGCATTACACAATGTGGCATGAAACTAACTTTAATTTCTTTCTCCATGGTGAAAATGCCTTGCCACCCACTCAAAATCCCCCACATGTTGACCAATGGTCAACCAAAGTCAACTACAAAGCATCTGCAGCCTCTTTCTAATTTAAAACCTTTGTTTTCTACCTTAAAATGTGCATTTTCCTAGGTAAACAATTCATCCACCAACGAATTGCTCCCAAAGGAGGCAAATGCCTATTGTTTTCTGCATCACAGGAGTCTTTGCATAAGCAAGCTTTTTCTTATTTACAGCATTTTAACTCAAAGTTTGTGCTATTCTTAGGTCAGTTATCTTTAGAAATTTCAATTTGTTTCATACTCAAAACCTAAACCTACTCTTACTTCCTATAGGTACTTGTTTTTTATTTATTATTAAGGTCCAGATTTGTTTTCTAAACAGTTCTAGCATCCAGGCAAATTTGTGACCAAACCAAAGCTTATAAACTCTTGATTACCAATTCTTTATACAAACATTGCAAACAATTTAAGTTATGAGTCTTGCCATCTGTAGTTTCCCTTTTCACCATCGAAGAAGGTTCCAAAGTTGAAGAAACAGAAAGATACTGAACAAATGGATTTCTAAGGACACAATTAACATTAAATTTACTCTGTGCTTTGGATATCTCTGATCCAGGTATATAATTTAGTGTAGATATGTTTTTATTAGTTTTAGTTTTAGAGTAATTTTGTTTGTGGTGTTTGTTAAAAAAGGAGTTGAAACAGCAGCTTGTAGGATATATTAGATTAGATTTTATTTTCATTTTAAATTCAATCCAAATGTTTTTAGGTTAGTAAATATTTTCAAAACCATTACTTCTAAACAACTACTGAATTCATTGTTTGAAAAGTTTTGATTTCTTTGCTTCAAAATCTGCAAAGGAAATTAATTCAAAAGAAACTCTCAGTTTTAGCTCACGAAAAGAAATTGTTTCAGATTTATATCAGCAATCTATATATTTCCAAAGGTAATAATCACACATAAAAGGGGTTTAAAACATTTATCATCCATTTTTTGCATTGTCAATTCAAAAGGATAAACTAATTCAACATTGTTTTATCTTTTACTTTTATATTTACTTGCTGGAAATTGTAATAAAAAGGAATAAAAATTTCAATTCAAATAGATATTCTAATTACACATTGTTTTCTCTTTTTCTCTTATATTTGCTTGCTAGAAATTGTATAAAAAGGAAGAAAAATCTCAGTTTTCTTTGCATTGCATTTGTTTGGGGAACAAAAAGAAAGTAGGCTAAATCAATATCAATTCATTTATAATAAAGAAAGCTTTCCTTGTTGACTTTACAAAGACAAAGGATTCTCCAAAAGAAAAGCAACTGTTTATTATTTCAGCATACTTATTTTGATCACATCTAGATTGTTAATTAGTTGCATTCACTGAAAAAGGCAAGGAAAAATACAAAAGGATTTGTTTAATTAGTTTCAGCATATTTGCATTTGTTAATCTAGTTCCATAAACTATTCAAAAACCCCAAAAAAGACACATTAAAATAGTTTATTTCAGCTTGCATACAAAAATCTTTTAAAATATCAAAAACATCTAAAATACACGAAAACACCAAAAATATTTATTATTCACATATCAATTCAGTTTCTACAAGCAATCCATGCTTCAAACATTGCACAACAAACATCAAAATGTCAACTTTGAATTTGAAACATCCCATCCTGATGTCCAATCCTACATCTTTTCTCTACATTTCTCCATAATGCCTCTTGTGCTCATTTCAACCCTTTTGTGGAGTTTCATTGAACTTCAAGAATTCCATTCCCTCATCTAGTTCCAAGATCTAGTACTCACCTGAAATGCCACATGTCTAGTTCCAAGATCTAGTTCTCGCCCGAAATTCCATATGTCTAGCTCCAATGTCTTGTTTTGCAACAAAATCCCACATCTCCCTTTACCACCTCTAGTTCCTCGTTGAACTTTTGCATTTCTTCCAAATGGTCCCTTGCACTCATTGGTCTTCCTAGATGCACCATTAATGCTTGATTTGACTCCTACAACTACCAAATTGGTCTTTCCCACCCCAAAAGCATCGTTCATCCCAAGGGCACAAAATCAAATTTAAAATTAGCAATGGATGATAAAGAATGCCTTGCTGCCATGAATGTTGTGGTTGAAGTTTCAAATGTTGATAACCCTATGCCAACTTCAGGCCACCATTGCAATGGATTTCAAGGTATTTTGACTTGTTTCACACACCATATTAATAATATATGGTTTTCAATCAAATTCTCACAAGGATTCAGCAACTAGACAAAGCCCTATAAATATCAATTCATTTTCCAAAACAACAGTCAATCATTTCTCAATTTCCACATGACTACAACGTCAAGCAAGACCTAGGGTTTCAACTACTACAAGTCCAATCGCCTGTTGAGAAGCATTGTTTGTGAATCTCAAAGAGGTAGTTCATTGGTAGCAAATATTTGTAAATAAATGTCTCCTTGGCCATTTGTAGATTTTCGAGGAAACTTGTAAGTGATGAATTGTGATAGCATTCTAGCTTAGGGTTTTCTCTTGCCACATTTGCTAGTATCATTGTAATGAGAATTTGATAAGTATCACAACACTTTAATGCATTGTAGACATTGTTTGTTATGGTCTTTTCCTTATTGCATATGGATTTCTAGAGTTTGGAGAGGGATTATTAAGTAAGATCAATTGTTGATATCATATCTCTTCTTCTATTTCAATTTGTTGTTCTTCTTGGTCAGTTGTGACTCTATAACCCAATATAAGGCGCCAGTCCTAGAAGTAATGATCCTCCATGCACTTAAAATGAAAAACATCTTTAACCAATAGTTAGGGAGTAAGATGTTAGTTTGCATGTATCTCGTGATTTAGTGATTTATCCAAGGAAATAATCTCAACAAGCCTATAGGATTTTACCTTAAGAGGATCATGTCCTACATGCCCCCACCTTGCAGTTGTGCAATGATGTCTTTATTAACTTAATAAAGGTTATATATTGAGTACATTCATTCTTGGTCTAGTGACAACTTTTGTGGCCAAGTGTAAATTGAAAACTATTGTTGTGTTTCCAATTTATCTATTTTCAGTTGTATTTAATCATGTTCTCTAGGAATACACTCATGGGTCCAACTAAGACCAAAGTGAAAGAAAAATTACCTACTCTCAACAATTGGCCTATCACCAGCCACACTTTGTTGATGACTGATCTATCTACCCTCAAGAATGACATATCCCTGGCCTTAAAGCAAACTAATCCCTCTAGGAGTGTGGGCAATGATTTTGAAACCCAACAAGGTGAACCCCTAGACATAATTGAGAGAACCCAAGGGAAAACCCCTCCTAGGAATCCTCTTTGCCCCATATCAAACAAATACAAGCATAAAGGCACTATTTTAGATAGTACCCAGCATGACCACAAGGGTAACTTAAGAACAAACAGATACATAACAAAATTTGAAAATCTCGTGTGGGGATACACTCAAAATCAAGAGGTGTCAAGCACGATCATTGGACCCAACTTTTCCCCTCCATGGCACCAACACATGGTTTTTTGCCTATGTTGGCATTTCAATTCGCACCTTTGGAATGCGGATTAGAAACAGACAGCTATGCACAAATAAATTGCTCTTCGAATTAGGAGGGGAAGCTCCCTCTTTGTTGATGTTGCTTAAAGAAAGTAAACTAAAACTAATTTGCCAATCTTTTTGTTCGGCTAAGAGCACAAGGTTATAAAACTCAAGCGGCGTAGCTGAGATTTTCTCTTTTGAATTTCAACTACGACTAAGCCTACTCTGATGACGTTTCTAACCACTCAAATATCACAGAGCTTGAGAGTAAGAAATGAACAAGGAATGATTCTTTGACATAAATACTTAAATAAACTTTCTTCCAATGCACATCTACTATACTTTCAATGCAAGCTGAAATAGAGATCATGTAAGCATAACACATAAAACGGAAACCTGAGATAGTAGATCAAAGCAAATGAGGCATAAGATTTCCTCTTCTCAAATTTCAAGTAACAAAGATTACACTTCTGGGACAACAAGATTGTAGCAAAATAGGCTTACAGCTTAGCGATAAACCAGAATACATTGACACAAGACACAAGAACTGAACAATAACTTGCAGCTAAAAGAGGCTTGCAAACTTGCTCCAACACTAAGTGAACAATACTGAATAACAATTAGAAGGCACTAGTAGGCTCAGCATTTTGTTATCACAAGCACGGTTAAAAATAAATGGGTAAGGCTACCCTTATTTATACACAAGCAGAGGAGTAGGGAACCCTAAAATCTCCTTGCTTTTCCAACTAAGACTTGCCAACATGCAAGCTTTATTTCTAAAACTAAAACAAGATAAGCATCTAACAACCTATGAAAGCATAAAAAATAGGGAAAGTGCCAAATATTACAACTTGTTTTCTTTTCTCTTTCAAAGAATGGATAAGCATGAGCCAAGAATAGAAAGAAAGTGTGAGATAAGAATGGAAAGAAAGCTCAGAGAAAGCTTCTACTTTAAATCTCAACCACATCCACCAAAAAGCTGGAAATTGCCTCTCTATCAGGAGTGTTGACGCTATCTATAGCCATATTCCGTTTTTCCAAGATTTCCTCGCCTTCTGCAGTTGAACTTAGAGAATCTTTGACCTCTTCAGCTACTTTATGAGTTCTATTCTTGAAAAACATTGCTGCCCCAAAAGATGACTCACTAACTAATAACTTGGCGGCTCTGCAACTTTATGCTTCTAACACTTCTCTTGATTTTCCAACAGAAGAGTATAGTACAACTCTTTTCCAATATTTCTCCTTTTGCTCATACCACACCCTTTCACGTTCTTTGACTGAGATGATGATTTTTTTTGTTCATGGTGATACTGAAAAAGAACTTCTCAACATCGTTCGTTCAGATAATTATGAAACAACACTTGATTGGCTTTGAATTCCATAGGAGAATATTGTATGCTGAAAAACTTGAAGTTTGACTATAAACTCGACTATGCTCGAACAAGTTCTGCACAAACCCTAAATTTAGCTTGCTGATTTTTCTTCTTCAAACAGGGAGATTTTTCAAAAATAATCTAAGATATGGGTTTTGTAGAGAAGCTCGTTGCAAGAAGACCCAGATCGCTTGTTTTTGAAAATTGTTGATGGCTGGTTGAAAAACTGAAACCCTAATTTTTGAATTTTTTCTGAAAAAGAGTTGAGCTGGGTTTTGTGCAGAATCACGTATTGTATGGACCCAATTGATCAAATTTTGAAAATATTGAAGATTTCTTGGACATGCGAGAAAAAAGCAGGTTCTTGAAAATTGAAAAAATTTCCAAAGTTGTTGAGAATCATGAAACAAGCTAACCCAGATTGTTGAAAATTGAAAAAGATGACCCCCTTCTTCTGAAAATTGATGCCCTAGAAAAATAAAGCCTTGAAAAAGGAGCCTCTATGTGAGCTGATTTGGAAAATATGAAGAACTCTGAAAAATCTCCAAGTTTTTCCCTTCGAATCTTGAAATGGATAAAAATTTATGTTTCTTCTTCTCTTGCCTTGGACGCCACCAGCAAAAATTGTGAAGAATGAATGCAAAGGCATCCTTTAAATAACTTTTGAGGTTTGAAAACTATTTTATTTCCTAAATTTAGAACTGTGAAACCCTAAATCAGGTGCATCGAACTTGGGCACTTTTTTGATGTTGAAAGATAAAATTTGGAAAAATTTACTAGGGCATGAGACTTTGGACGCCCTTGGCTAGCAGACTAAGCCATTTTCTTGAAATTTTCCTCCTTTTAGCTTGATTCTGACCCCAGTTTGATCTTGATTTCCGGACGCTAGATTGATCCCGTGAACTGGCTAATGATCTGGTTGCAGAGCTTGATCGAATCTGACGAGATTGTTCTAGAGGCAACTTTGGATAAAAATATCATCTTGACCTTCAAAATGTTGGGCACCCCTGGCTAGCTGGGGCACCCATGATCACTAGTGTTAGCCATTTTTTGACATTCTTCAATTTTTGTGGGAGAGATAGAAACATGGAAATGGATGAGGCATCGAGTGCTTAAGGAAAGAATGCTAAACATGTCTTCTTTGGCCACAAATTGCCTCACTTCCCCCCATTTCCAAGCGAGGGCTAAGTGTCATCATTGAAACTTATGCTTTGTAGAGTTTGATGGGACAAGAGTTGCACAACTTGCGGATATACAAAGTGCCAAATGGAGTGTTTGTACAACTTGGCCAACATGCAATAATTTTGGGCACACTATTAATTAGTGTTTAATGTGGGAAGCTTGGACAAAGGACAAGACTAAATCTCCTCACATCTCCAACATTAAATCAATGTGTGTGAAACCCTTTTGGCTCGCCTATTTCAACTAGCCCAGCCACAATGCGGGACATAAGATTGATAAGGTGGTAGCTCGTAGCTCGTGCTCGGAGTGAGTTCTGTGCAACTAAGCTTGAAGAGCTCCTACCACAAAATGACTCATAAATTTCCTATCCCGATCACTCACTATATTCTGAGGCAACCCGTGCAATCGAAATATCTCTCTGAAAAACAAATCAGCAACCTACACTACTGTGAAAGTAGCTGAAATCAAGAAAAAGTGTGCAAACTTCGTGAGCCTATCAAACACAACGTAAATGCAATCCTTGCCTTGGGTTTTGGGCAAACCCGGGATGAAATCCATGGATATGCATTCCCACTTCCGACTAGGAATGGGTAGAGGTTGTAGTAGTCCTGTCGGGAAAGTGTGCTCCTGCTCTGCTGACAAGTGGGACACTCTCTAACATACTTGAGAACCTCTGATTTGAGCCCCTTCCAAGTGAACCGCTCCCTAACTTGCCTGTAGGTTTTAAAGTAACCCAGGTGGCCTACCATAGGGGCGTCATGAAGAGCTCTCAAAATCCTCTTTTTAATAGAGGATCCTAGTGCAAGGAAAATCCTCCCTTTATAAATGATGTCATTGACAAGGGTATACCTGTCATTAACAACTGTACCATCAATGAACTTGGAAGCCCACTTATCCTTTGCATACTCAGCTGCAATAAGATTCCTCCAATCCTCTGTTACTTCACCTAGAGAACACAAGTAGGGTCTCCTCGAAAGGCATCGCCAACTATATTTCTCGTACCCTTGACATATTCTATGTCAAAATCATAAGCTTGCAGCTTGCTGACCCATTTTTGTTGTCAATCATTGAGGTCATGTTGGCTTAGGAAATGTTTCAGACTGTTGTGATCTGTCTTCCCCAAAAATTTGCTACCCACCAAGTACTGCCTAAATTTAGCCAACGCATGCATGATGGCTAACATCTCCTTGTCGTAAATGTTGTAATCTTGCTTAGGACCCCAAAGTTTCCTACTCTCAAAAGTGATGGGGTGCTTATCTTGCATCAAGACAGCACCAATGCCCTCTCCCAAGGCATCACACTGTAGTTCAAATGGTCGTGTAAAATCTGGAATAATAAGAACCAGACACAAACTCATCAACCATTTGAACTTCTCAAAGCACTGTTGTGCTCCTGGGTTCCAATCAAAAGCCCCCTTCTTCGTCAAGTCTATAAGTGGGGTGGCCTGCTGTGAAAAGCCCTTGACGAAGCGGCGATAGAAACCACATAACCTAAAGAGCCCTTCAGATGAATGAGATTTGTCAGTGGAGGCCAATCAACTATAGACTTTGTTGGCGTTTAAATTCGCACCTCTGGAATGCGGATTTGAAACAGACAGCTATGCACAAATAAATTGCTCTTCAAATTAGGAGGGGAAGCTCCCTCTTGCTGATGGTGTTTAAGAAAGTAAACTAAAACTAAGTTACCTATCTTTTGATTAGTTAAGAGCACAAGGTTTATAAAACTCAAGCGTTGTACCTGAGATTTTCTGTTTAAGGAATTTCAACTACAACTAACCTACGCTAATGACGTTTCTAATTTCTCAAGTAAATGCAGAGCAAGAGAATTAGAAATGGACAAGGTTTGATTCTTTGACAAAATACTTAGATAAACTCTTTTTCAACATACATCTTCTTACTTTCAATGCAAGTTGAAATCCAGATCATATAAGCATAACACAATAACCGGAAATCTGAGACATTACATCAAGGCAAAATAGGTTCAAGACTTTATTTCTCAAATCTCTGGAACAAAGATTACACTAAACACATGCACAAAACAAGAACTTGCAGCTAAAAGAGACTTGCAAACTTGTTCTTACACAAAAAGAACAGCAATTACAACAACTTGTTGGCTAAAGAGGCTCAGCAATTTGCTATCATAAGTACGATTGAACAACACTAAATAACAATAGAAGGCACTAATAGGCTCAGCGTTTGTTATTACAAGCATGGTTCAAAATAAATGAGCAAGACTGCTCTTATTTATAGGCAAGCAGAGGAGTAGGGAACCCTAAAATCTCCTTGCTTTTACAACTATGGCTTGCTCAGCAAGCAAGCTTTATTTCTAAAACTAAAAGAAGATAACACTAACACCTAAGAAAGCAAGGAAAAGCAGGAAATGCCAACTATTACATTTTCTCTTTTCTCTTCTCCAAAGAATAGATAAGAATTGTTCAGAGAATAGAAAGAAAGCTTCTGGAAGAAAGTTGCTTTAAATCTCAATCACATCCGCCAAAAAGCTAGAAATTGTGTCCTTGTCAGGTGCATCAATACCATCAATAGCAAATTTTTGTTTTTCTAAGATTTCTTCACCATCTGCGATTGATCTCAGGAAATCTTCAATCTCATTGGTTGCTTTCTCGAACTTTGTTGACATCATGGAAATGTGACTCATTCTACCACCAACTAAATTGCTGCCATCACAGCTGCGAACAACATTCTGAAACTAGGCTTGCACTTCATCAAGTCCAACATAGGAGCCATCTTCAAGATTGTATCGAGAAGGAATCTTTGCAACAAACTCATTGATGAAAAGAAGAGCTTCGATCACCCTCTCATAGGTTCTAACCTTGAAGATGTAACACTCTCTCCAAGCAAGGATCTGCCTCTTGTGTTCTTTTGAAACCATTGAACCATAGGTTGTATCCAAATCTGCTATGATTATTTCATGCCTTGGTTTCACTTCTGCCATTGACTGTTTAAATCCTTCAATCTCTTGACGTAGCTTATGAGCGTTTTCCCTTAGCTGAAACATTTGTGCCAAGATTTCCTTTCCTCTGACGATGAAACTCTCAATCCATTCTTGAGTTTCCTTCCCACATTTTACCAGTTGTCTCAACTGATGATGATCAGCTGGTGTCTCTATAACCTGGGGCAGCAACTGAGTAGCCTATGAAGTGCCATGAACAAGGTTAGAAATATAAAGCCTAAGTTGTTGTATTTCAACCTTGAGGGCTGCCTTGTCTTCTCCATCCTTGAGCACTCTTTCTTGAAGGCTTTCAAATACAACTCTGAACAAACTAACTTCCGCATGTCTGGTGCTTTTACCAAGATTAGCCTTCACCATCACGAAGTCATCCACATCTATTTCATCTTTGTTTCTATCTTCGAGAGGCGTAGCAGTCTCCATGATCATCTCACCATTAGAATTTCTCTCAAAGTGGATTTGTTTCTTTGCTTTCTTCTTAGGTGCTTCCTGATAGATGTTGTCAAGATCATCAAAATTCAACTGATAGGAAGGTCTTCTTCTCTTCCTTCCCAAGGAGCTCTCAAGCCAAGACACGATAGTATCTCTACTAACTTCATTGGGAGGTTCAACTGCAACTTCTTCATCTTCTTCAATATCTAGATCAATGTGAATTGGTGAAGACCCTGTCAATGGTATAGAATCATGTATTAAGGGCACATCTTCTATTTCTTTCTGAGGCATGGACTCTTCTGGAGGAGCTTCTATTTCAACTGTTGGTTGCTCCTGTATGACTATACCCGAGAAGTCCAACCTTCTCACATTCTTCATTGATCTACTGCCCTTTACACCTGTTGATGGGTGTTTTATGACCGCACCAACACAGAATAAAGTTACCAACAGTTACTCTATCCTCTCTTGATCAAAATATCCTGCATGCTAAGATTGCGAGAAAGATCATCCATTCAACTCCAAGGTTCCTTCATGCAGTGGACGTAGTCTCAGTTGGCTCAATGTGATTTGCTGGTATCTCAAGGGGGACTTACGTAATTGTTCAACTGGAGATTAAAGAGAAAGGGGTTTTCACGAGGTTTGAAAGATGTGTCAATGAAGCACAGGTTTCCTAGACTAACCAAAAAATACTGAATTTGAATGGCTACAGGGATTAAAAATGCTATGATCTACTCTAAATGCGGGATGTGGAGATCAACTCTTGCAAACTTCAACCAAGCTCTGTTTCGCCTCACCTTGGACAGCGTCCACAGAACCGGTGCAATCTTCAAAGGAGTAACTAAAGGTATTCAAATCACGATTCAGTATGAAGACACCATCACAACGACGCATGAAGACACCATCAGTATGAAGGGGTTTTCACGAGGTTCGAAAGATGTGTCAATGAAGCACAGGTTTCCTAGACTAACCAAAAAATACTGAATTTGAATGGCTACAGGGATTAAAATGCTATGATCTACTCTAAACGCAGGACGTGGAGATCAACTCTTGCAAACTTCAACCAAGCTCTGTTTTGCCTCACCTTGGACAACTTCCACAAAACCGGTGCAATCTTCAAAGGAGTAACTAAAGGTATTCAAATCACGATTCAGTATGAAGACACCATCACAACGACGCATGCCAAGATGTAAACCATAATCGAAATTAGGTCCAAATAATTCCAGTTGACCACGCAAGGCGAACTCACCGTCAATGAGCCCGCTAGCGGTATGGATTAACGAAGTTTGCTCAAATCAAACACCACTTTCCACAACTATCATCTACATGCATGAAATAAAATCTACTTTACTCTAAGTTCTACTTTAGGATTCTAAGTGATTTGGAAGGACGAAGAAATCTTGCTAGCTACCCACAATAAAAGATGAAACCACAAGCAATGATAACTCTTTTTATTATAGGAGTGTTCACAACAACTTCTTACAAAGCATTCAATTTGAAAACTTTCCTTCCTCTTCAATCTAAGCTATGTTATCAATCTATGCTATCTCTCAATTCTATGATCTATCTCTAATAATGTACAAATGAGGGGGGATGCCCCTTTTATAGATGGCCAAATCCAATGGATGGCTCAGATTCGATTACAATGAAGGGCTCAGATTGAGCCACATAAGCCCTAGTCAAGATTCTTCTCTAAAAACTACCAGAAAGTGGAGTGGGGCAATAAATGAGCACAGAATGCCCACTATCTTCTAGAAGATTCTCATCTAGAAACGCATTCCCATTGTCCTTCTCTTTGACTGCAAATTCAATGAATCTAGCCAACACAGCTTCAACCTCCTAAACTGAAATGGCAGGCACGTTCTCAATCTAAACCTCCAAGACTGCAACTTTTGTCTCTTGCTTGATGATGATTTTCCTCCTTGCTGCCATTACATCTTGGGTTGGGTGAAGTATGCTAGAGAACATTTTATGAATCACTGTCGGAGAAGGACTTCACACTTAAGAAGAATTCCTATACCTTGTCCTTCAATCCATCCTGCTGTCATTCTTTAACTTTGAAGTGTTTGAGGATGATCTCTAACGCTTGGGCCTTCATTATTTCTCCATCCTGATCTTGAAGGATTTTCTTGTCTTGGACTTGACCATTTCTTCCTTGCCACCTGCCTCCCTGAGTTGGGTGCATATTAGGTCTTTGTGGAGAAATTCCAACACTTAGCCGTTTCTTCCAACATCTCCCTTCATGGTTTGGGCCCAAATGAGACATCATGGAGGAGTTTGAAACATGTGACTTTTCTCCTTCTGAGGTTGTAATGTTGTCCAGGAGTACCTGCTCCATCACCCCAAGTCACCCTGCAAAACAAACAAAAAGAAGAGCATCAAAACACTTATAGTATAAATCCACTTCACTTACCTAATTTCCATGTTTTGATTTCCAAGGTCTGATTGATCTCTGGATCTTATAGAGTTCATCATTTTCCTCTAGCAAACTTTGCTTTCTTCATGACTTTTCATCATGGGCGTATTTAACATATGTATGCTAGGGCGCATTTGGATGTCTGTGTTTGGAGTATCTCCACCAATGCCTTAGAAATATTTAAGCATCATGTTCATCTTGGGCATATATGACCCCTTGTTGTTTTATTTTCCTCTCCTTCGAAAATTTTCAATGAACTCACTTCATGGGCGCATTAGAGGGGTTGAGCTCCATGCTTTTCATGACTTAGAGAAATCTTCCATCCCCACTTGTTCTTTGGGCGCATTTTGAGAGGTGCCAGTTCATTTTCCATGCCCTAGACAATTTTCATGCCACCTTGATTCTCCTAGGGCACATTTTACCCCTTGGTGTTCAGATTTCCAACCTTAGAAACTTTTATCCAGCTTCTTCTTCTCAAGGGCGCATTTGGGGGGGTGTCACTTTGATTTTGACTTAGACAATTTCTTACTCAACCTGCTATCTCCTTGGGCACATTTGGAGCCTTCTTCTCTTGAGCGCATTTCAGCCTCTATGCCTTAGAATATTTCTTGTGTATCTCCTCTCATGCCCTGCTTCATGGGCGCATCTTAGAACTTGTGCTTTTGTTTTCTTGCCTTAGACAAATTTCAAGCTTTCAAGTAGGGCGCATTTGAGGGGGTCAGCTTCTACTTTCAATGCCTTAGCAAAATTTCTTTCAACCCTTTCTCAACTTGGGCGCATATGGAAGGGTCTCCTTCCATTGTTCATGACTTACGAAAATTTCAACTCATCTTCTTGGAGCTTGGGCGCATTTGAGGGGGGCTCCTTCCATTTTCAATGCCTTAGAAAATTTCTATGCCTCCAACTTGCTTCATGCTCTAGGTGCATTTTGATGGGGGGTCACGCCATTTTCTATGCCTTAGAAAATTCTCCTCCATCCTCTCCATGATGAGCTCATTTAGAGGGGGGAGCTTCAAGTTTTTCACACCTTTCAAACACATCCTTATCTTGGGCGCATTTCACCCCTTGAGCTTCCATTTTACCTACCTTAGAAAAAAATTTAATGCCACCATCTTATTCGTAGGCGCATTTTGGGGGTCCTGCTTCCACTTTCAAACACTTAGAAATTTCTTATGTCTCCTCCATAGGATGGCCGCATTTAGGGTCCTCTACTTGCATCTTGATGCCTTAAACATTTTTTTTTTTCTCCATCCAACTCCATGGTGAGTGCATTTAGAGGGGAGAGCTTCAATTTGAGCGCGCATTTGAGGGGGGAGGCTTCCATCTTCAATGACTTAGAATTTTTTTTCAAGCCACCTTGATGCCTAGGGCGCATTTGAGGGGTGGTCAGGCAACTTCTCATCACTTAGAAAATTTCTTGCATTTCTTGCTACCCTTCTCAACTTGGGCGCATATGAGGGGTCAAGCTTCCACTTTTCCACACCCTAGCAAGATTTTGATGCCACCATCTCATTCAAGGTGGGCGCATTTTGGGGGTCCTGCTTCCACTTTCAAACACTTAGAAAAATTCTTGCTACCCTTCTCAACTTGGACGCATATGAGGGGTCAAGCTTCCACTTTTCCACGCCCTAGCAAGATTTTGATGCCACCACCTCATTCAAGGTGGGCACATTTTGGGGGTCCTGCTTCCACCTTTTCTGCATGCTTTAAGCGTTTTGCATCTAGAGTGTTTAAGGAAAATTCTGAAGGTGACCCTTGAATATTTAGCCAATTACGACTGGCTTGCCCTTGGTTTCTATTTTTAGTAAATCCCTGATTCTCGAACTTCTACAACTCCTCTTGACTTGAAATTTTCCCAACGTGATCCTCATGACCTGTTTGACCTGTTCACATTTTCCTTTCGTGCTGACTTGCTATTTTTAGCCTTGTTCTGGAGGTGACTTACTATAAATAGTAAGTGTGCAAATTGCGCTCAAATTTTACCAATGGATTGTTTGAAAGACATTGATCGCGATGGGATACATCAGTTTTTTCATTTTTCTCGAATTTTACCCCTCATTTTAGGCACTAAAGTTGGAAACCCTAATTTGACTTGCATGTGCCTCAACTAGCCTCTATTTGACTATGTTTCTGTTCTTGGATTGTTCTGCTCCTGAAACTGAAGATCTGAGACTACTGGAGTGAACCTGCTAAAAATAGTAAGTGCCTAAAAAGTGACCAGCCAACTGTCGGATGTGGTTGCATGTCATACTGCCCGAGAGATCTCAAAAAACCCAGAAAAACCCAGAAAACTAGTCTGCATGCGAGCACCTGCTAAAAATATTAAGTCATCAACTTGACTTGCATGTTACATCATTGCAAAGCTCTCCAAAAACCCAGAAAGACTATCTTGACATGCATTGAAAAATCATACATGCAAACCCTAAAAATTGCTCCCGAAGTCAGAACTGCTAAAAATAGAAAGTTGTTTGAATTTGCTCAAATTTTGCAGGCAAGTAGCTCAAAGTGTTCTAAACGTGGTGTAGCAATTAAAATTTCAAAAGTCCAAAGAAAAAGGTCCCAAATTGAGTACTTACTAAAAATAGTAAGTTGTTAGAATTCAGTGAAAATTTAATGGGAACCTTCCTGAAGCTTCCTGAACACAATGCCAAGCTCAAATTTCAATTCGCTCACCTAAATTAAACCCAAACAAGCCTGAAGAACGAAAACCCTAATCTAATAAAAATGCACTCCAGACTTAGCAACATTTCAAATTAGGCCAAAAGATAGGTACATCCTCGGAAAGATAGATGGAAAAAAGAGAGTTGTGAAACCAACCAAAACCAAAGCCAAAAGACCCAAATGGAGCAAAAATTAGGGGGTCCCCATTTTGAATGGGGGGATGTGTGAAAAGGTCACAACAACACCTTCTTGAGACTAACTTACACCTTTCCCTTTCGATTGTGCTCTAGAAGAAGAGGGAAGTAATGACTGTGTCCTTGGCGGCTCTGCTGCTGGAATGGATTTCTTCCTCTTGAGGACTAGGAAAACCTTGTTGTGCTTGAGGACTTGTTTTGTCCTTTCTTCAACTGAAAGGGACTCTTTGTTAGCCCAATTGACCTGAGGAAGAGGTTGCTCTTCAATTCACTTTCGAGTGTACATTGGGAGTACATCTTCATCATCATCTAATAATCCCTCGATATCCTCTGATAAGCAATCTTTCATTTGATAAAGAGTGAGTCTGTTGTAACTACACCTTTGCACCTTGAACTCATCTCTGCAGTTAGCCCAAAAATCTTCAAGAGCGGGCAAATGAGCATAGTTCTTCTCAAGTCGGGCAATGAAGACACCATGAGGGTCATAGGATCGTCTCTCGCTGTATGGCTTGAGACCAAGTTTATCTAACTCATCTCTCATGGACTTAGCATCTGCTGCTGATCTACATGTATAAATCCCCAGCCCAAATGGAAAATTGAAGGCGGGTTTCTTTCTGTTCCTCAAGACTGTGTGGACATCATGTGCTTGCCGTAGGAATTCCATGAAGACAACTTCATATGATGGGTACCTTGGCAACATGAGTGGAGCGCCAGAGAAGCCATAGACTCTGAGGTAGGTGAATGTAGGAAACTATATAAACCAATCTGCCCACTCAGCCATCACTGCCCTGGCAGTTGATGAGATACAGATGTGTAATTCATTATCCAGGTCTCGCACTGTGTGCATCAGGAAAGCCTCATTGACCTTCTTGTAATGATGTAATGACTTCGTGAATTCCAGCTAAGGGTAGTAGTTGTAGATATGTTGTACATTCAAAGATCCTTCAGTGTTCAACCCTCTGAATTGGCCTTGGAAAGCCACTAGGTAGACTAGGTAGGAGACCATATGGAACTCATGAATCTAGAAGTACTCTGTTATTTGTTGATGAAGGTTGTCACTGATCAAGGTTGCCCAATCATAGAACTCAGTCTTCTTCATGATGTGAGGTATAACATAGAACATCCAGGGTTGAAATTTTGTAGCATCTTCTTTTCTAGTGACCCTGTTGAGCAAGGTGATCATGATAGCAATTTCATCTTTGAACTCCCCTCGCTCGATGTTCTTCAGCAAAGTCTTATGTTTTTCTTTCATCCACTTTTGTGCAATCTTCTTACTGTACTTGTCCTTGTGCATCTCCCATATCCTTTCACATTCTCCCTTAGAAATAGTCACACTTTTAGGCTAAGGGGGAATTGAAAAGCATATTTCAATCGTGTCAGGTTTCAAACTGCAGATCACTTTGCCATCTACTGACTGGATATCTCGTGTCGCCGGATTGTAATGTTTGATGCAAGCGATTACAAATTCAAGACTCTGAACTGAAATAGGAATGGAAGTTGTTGCGAGAAGTCCAGAGTGCAGTAGGTTTCTGATAGCAATGTTTCCTGCGGTCTCCAATGCATGTAGGTCGAACACCAACTTGATGTGATGTAAGTCCATCTCAGCTATTTTGATGAAGTCATGGTAGAGAGCTGATTTGGTCTTGAAATCATTGGCAGTGTATTCCATTTTGAAAACCTTGAAGAATGACTATAAACTCACCTATATTCAAACAAGTTTTGAGCAACTTTCTATTTTTAGAATGTTGGTTTTTCTTCTTCAAATGGACAAATTTTTCAAAAACATTCTGAGATATGGGTTTTGCTCAGAATTTTGTTGCAAGACAACCCAGATCGCCCGTTTTTGAAAATTTTGAGTATAGATTGAAAAAGCAACAAACCCTAATTTCTTCAAATTTTCACAAAAAAAAGCCGGCACCTGGGTTTTGTTCAGAATAAAATTTGGAATGAACCCAGTTGATCAGATTTGAAAAATATTTAGGGCTGATTGAAAAAGCAGCAGACCCTAGAATCTGAAATTTTCTTGAAAAAAAAATTGTGATATGGGTTTTATTCAGAGGAACGTTTTAAGAGGACCCAGATGATCAAAATTTGAAAACTTTGATGATTTCTCTGACATGCAAGGAAAAAGCAGCTGCTGCAACTTAAGAAATATCTTCAAAAATTCTTCAGAATGATGAGATGAAAAGACCTAGATTGCTGAAAATTGAAAATCTTGACCTTCTTCAAAAATTTGATGTTCTGGATGAAAAAAGCATGAAAAAACAAAGTTTTATGTTGCTGGTCTGAAAATTAATGAACTTCTGAAAAATCAGCAAGTTGAAGTCTTGAATCTTGAAAGGAAAAACTTTGAAGTTGCTGCCCCTCTTCAACTTGGACGCCACTTGCAAAGAATAATGAAAATTGAATGACAAAGGCATCTTAAATAGATTTTAGGCTTGAGATAACTCTGCTTTCTTTTTGCTTTTATCCTCAACACCCTAAAATCTTCTTGTGCATTGAACTTGGACATTGTCCTTCAACTTGCAACTTTGTAAATTTTGAAAAATTGGCTAAGGCAAGGCAACTTGGGCGCCCTTCTTGGCTAGAGGCGCCAACTTCTCCAGACTTGGTCATTTTTCCAAGTTTTTCAAACTTTTCCTCAATTTTGAACCCTGTTTGATCTTCATCTCTGGCTTCCAAATTGATCTGACAGACGAGCTGAATGATTCATCGCAAACCCTGATCGAATCTGAGAAGATCATTTTGGAGGCACCTTCAGCTAAAAACTTCATTTGATCCTTCAAAATTATGGGCACCCATCTCCTTCTGGGGCGCCCAACCTTCACAGTGTTAGCCATTTTTTCATTCTTCATTTTCTTCATGTTTCCCTTTGATCATCTAATGAAATCTCGATTCCGGGAGCTACACTGATCAAAACGGCTGGCTAACTACTCCATTGGATAGCTTAACAGAATCTAACGAGGTGATCTTGGAGACTGCAACTACAAATTTTGTCATCTGAGGCCTCAAAACCCTAAGCGCCTATCTTCTCCAGGGGCGCCCAACCTTCACAGTGTTAACCATTTTTCATGTTTTCAACTTATCTC
The DNA here is from genome assembly GCA_007258455.2 of Sequoia sempervirens. Taxonomy (NCBI): domain Eukaryota; kingdom Viridiplantae; phylum Streptophyta; class Pinopsida; order Cupressales; family Cupressaceae; genus Sequoia; species Sequoia sempervirens. Next base: position 47,867 of record VDFB02253602.1, read on the forward strand.
TTCTCTTTCAGATAATCTTGCCATTTCGGATGATCCAAGCGTCTGATGGACTGATGGTTGGACTCATTGCGGAGCTAAGAAGATTCGGAGAGGGGTCTTCTGGAAGCACTAACTCCCGAAAGCTAAAACTCAAGTATCAAAAGCTTGGGCGCCCCTGGCAAGCTGGGGCGCCCAACTTCACCAGAGTTGGAATATTTTCTATGTTTTTAGCTTTTGCTTTTGACTTTTAGCTCTTGTTTCTCCCTCTGTTCCGCCTTTGACATTTGATGACTGCCAACTCTAATTGACAAGCTGATGATCTCGTTGGAAAGCTCGGTCGAATTTGAAGACATGCTAGAGGCTTCATTGGCAAATTCATTTGTTTGAGCCCTCAAAATCTAGGGCGCCTATCTCCTCCAGGGGCACCCATGGTTGGCAGAGTTAGTCAAAATTTTGCAGTTTTCACCTTCCTCCTTTGTTCTTCGTGCACGTTCATCACCCCATCTTCTATTCAGTGCTTGAACGTTGATTCTAACACCTGGCAGCTGACTGGCCTCCATTGATGACTTTTGGAGCTCTCGAAATGCTTTCTAAAATTGAAAAAGCATAATAGACCCACTAGGGCAAAACTGATCATTTTGTGATTATGACTACACTAGCCTGATGAGGAAGTATTTTCGACCAATCAAAATCAGTTTGAACCCAAACGAACCAACTTTCTATTTTTAGAAACTTTCTATTTTTTAGAAAATTTTGCTAGTATCCGTTTCAAAAGAAACCCAGAAAAACCTAGAAAAAGTTACTATTTTTAGAAGGTTTCTAAACATAGCAATTTTCCTAAAAAGTAGAGATGAAAAACTGAGATTTGGGTTTTGTGGAATTGGTCGCTCTAAGCAGACCCAAATCGATAGATTTTGGAAATTTCAAGTTTTTACCCCTCATGCAAGACATGCACACCCAAATTTTGACCTTTTTTGACAAATTTGACAAGACTTTTACTAATTTCTTCAAAATGCCTAAGTGTAGCAAAAATTTTAATTTGGCGTACAACAAACTTCACCTTCTCAGGATTCTCGGCACTGATGATATGCCCCAAGCACAATAACTCTCTCATACCAAAGTGACATTTTGATTCCTTGGCGAATAGAGATTCACTCTCCAATAGGCCCAACACTAAATCCAAATGTGCCAAATGATCCTCCCAAGTCTTGCCAAAGACTAGTATATCATCAAAAAAGATGAGGACTGTCTTCCTCTACTGATCTCTGAAGGTCCGATTCATACAAGACTGAAAGGTAGTTGGTGCATTGGTTAGGCCGAAAGGCATAACCAAGAACTCATAGTGACCATAGTGGCATTGAAATGTCGTCTTCTCCACATCCCCTTCTCTAACCCGGATCCGATGGTAACCGAATCGAAGATCAATCTTCGAGAAGAAACAGGCTCTGTGCAATTCACCTATCAACTCATCAATGCGCAGAATAGGGTACCTATTCTTAATGGTCTTTTTATTCAGGGCTCTGTAGTCAATACACATCCGTAAGGTGCCATCTTTCTTCTTCACTAGGACAACGGAAGATGCAAAGGGACTTTTACTCAATCTAATGTGACCCATTTCCAAAAGTTCCTTTATCATCTTCTCGATCTCATCCTTCATCCTCTTAGGATGCCTGTAGGGAGTAATGATGACCGGCTTAGCGCCTTCCTCAAGCTCTATAATATGCTCAAACCCTCTGTTGGGTGGTCTCCCATAAGGTAAACTCTCAAACACCTTACTGTGTTTGTTTCGCAAGGCCTGTATGTTGGGAGAATACTCATGCTTCAGTTGCTCACCCTATGATGGCAAAGTATAACACTCTGCTGCCCACTCCACTTGATCATGCCTAATCAATCTCTCCATTCTCCGGAGTGAGATAACTCGAATACTCCCATCTGACATTCCCCTCAAAACATGCCTCTTTCCATTGGCTTCAAATTTCATCTCCATCACCCACAAGTTGAGGGTAAACTCCCCAATAGCATGAAGTCCCTTCATGCCAAGTACAACATCCAAGTCTCCCATGCCTACCACATAAAAATCTGCCTGGAACTCATAATCGTTCAGCTGCAATGTGAGGTTTGGAATCATACGGTTACAACTAAATGTAAACCCATCAACTACTCTCACTTTGAATCCATCGAATTCTTCGGTCTTGAGTCCACACTTCACTACCAAGCCCTCATCTATGAAATTATGAGTAGCTTCAGTATCAAGCAAGGTAATCACACATTGCCCACCCAAAACTCCTCTAATCCTAAAGGATCATTCTCTCTGAATGCTTGAGAGTTGGGTTGTATGTAGAACTTCTTCCCTTCCCTTTTCTGACACCTCAAAGGCATTACCTTCCTCCTTCCCTTCCTCATCAACCTGTTGTTCTGAATTTTCAGAATCTAATTCGTCTGCATAGTAGTACTCTAACTGATTCATTTTAGGCTTAAGAGGACACACATGTCCCTTTTCATACGGTCCTTTGCAAGTGAAGCATAATTTTTTCCTTCTCAAGTCTTAAAGTGTCTCGTCGCTGAGTCTTTGGAAAGGTTTTCTTTGCTGGTCTGAAAAAATATTTGGTGCTTTATCCTTTGATGAAGAGAACGGTTTTTGCAAAAATTTTGTTTTTGGGGCAGCAAGCTCCATATCTCTTGCCTTCTTCATAGCATCCTGTAAGGAAGGTGGATCAAAGGCTTTGATCCAACCTTGTAAGAGTTCTAAGAGACCCTCACTGAAAAGCACTATCAACCTCCTCTCTGATATTCTTGTGACCATCACGGATATCCTCTGAAACTCTGAAATATAAGCCTCTTATGTCCCAACTTGCTGAAGCTGTGCAAGTTCTTGGAAGGAGACCTCGGGATCTCTCCTGTCAAATCATTCAATGAGTTTGTTAGTAAACTCATCATAAGAAACAACTGACCTATGACCCAAGGTAACCAAACCATGGTACCACCACTCATGAGCTACGCCATCCAAATGTAGTGTGGCGAACCTAATTGCCTCTTCTTCAGGCATTGGCCTCAAGGAGAGGAAGTTATCTAACTTTTGAACCCAACCACTTGCAGTACAACGATGCCCTCCATCAAAATGTTCCAAATTAATCTTACTTACTGCCTGCTGGAGATCTTTGGTGCCCTGTGGTGCTCTAGTCTCAAGTTTGCCAACCACCACTGTCCTTTGTCCCCTCTAGTATAGGAATTGGTCAAATGTCAACATATTCCTAAATCAACAGGTAGTGAAGTGTACTCTGTATGGCTGGTCCTAACCTCATCGACCATGTTTGTCGGCTGCTCCGGAGGTCGTTCCTAATGAACAGGGGTCTCAACCCTCCATGTAAAGGTAGGCTACAAAGGCCTAGATGTGGTATTGATAGAAATCCTTGGCCTCTCTTCAGGCTGAGCATTAGAACTACTGGAGTTGTCATGTTGTCCTGTGTGACCAAGATTAGCAACCTGGTTCATCTTATGAAAAAAATCAGCCAACATGTCCATCATAGTGTCAAACTTCTGCCCTCTCCTAGCATATGGGCTAATGGAACCCGAATGCGCTTTGTCTCTATCTCCAATGGTACCTAAAATACACTCACTGTCACTAGATAGAGTTCTTGTTATTTCCGGTGAATTGTGCAAGCCTAAAACCTCTGAAATGATTTCTCCCTCTGGCACCTGCGAAGGATGCCACAGCCGCGAACCCCTGTGATAAGTCTATTCTTTATCACTCATGAAATAACCTCACAGGATGACGAGATATTAAGTGCTCTGATACCACTGAAACAACCCCTATGATGTTTAAATCTGACTTCTAATTTTCTGTGTGTTATTTATGTTTATTTGTTTTTAAGTGTTTTGATGTCGGAAATGAAAATAATAAAGAATACCAAACAGAAAGGAAAATACATAAACTGAAAGCAACCCAGATGATTTTTATTGATTTCAAATGAAATTACATCATACCTGTTGATGTGTTTCTCGTGATCGCACCAACACAGAATAAAGTTGCAAACGGCTATCCTATTCTCTCTTGATCAAAGTATCCAGCACGCTAAGATTGCGAGAGAGTTCGTGCATTCAACTCCAAGGTTCCTTCTAGGCGGTTGATAGTCTCAGTTGGCTCGATGTGATTTGCTGGTATTTCAAGGGGACTTACGCAATTGTTCAGCAACTGACAACAAACAGCAGATTAAAGGGTTTCACGGGGTTCAAATGATTTGGCAAGTAAGTGCAAGTTTCCTAACACTAACCAGAAATGAACTGAATTTAAAATGGTTGTAGGGATCAAAAGGTTCTAATCTACACTAAGGCATGGGACATGGCGATCAATTCTCACAGACTTCAACCGAGCTTTGCTTTGCCTCACTTCGGACAGCTTCCACAAAACTCGTGCAATCTTTAGAGGAGTAATCAAAGGTATTCAAATCATGATTCAGCATGAAGACACCATCACAACGACGCATGCCAACATATAAACCATAATCGAAGTTAAGTTCACAATGTTCCAGTTGACCACGCAAGGCAAACCCACCGTCAACGAGTCCGCTAGTGGTATGGATAAGCGAAGTTTTGTTCAAATTAAGCACCACATTCCACAATTACTAACTACTTGCATGAAATGAAATCTACTTTACTTTAAGATACTTCAAAATCCTAAGTGAATTGGAAGGACGAAGAAGCCTCGCTAGCTACTCACAACAAAAGAAGAGATCATCATGAACGAAAACTCTTTTTATTGAGAGAGTTTTCACAACAACTTCTTACAAAGTATTCAAATGGAAGACTTTCCTTCCTTTTCAATCTAAGCTAAACTATCAAACTATGCTACCTTTAATTCTATCGATCTCTCTCTATTCCTTCTCTGCTATTCTAATCTCTAATGAGATACAAATGAGAGGGGACGCCCCTTTTATAGTTGGCCCAGTCCGACAAATGGCTTAGATTCAATTACAATGAAGGGCTCAGATCGAAACCCTAACCCTAAAAACCGCCACTAAGAAGAGTGGGGTAATAAATGAGCAATTAATGTCCACCATCTTCTAGAAGATTCTTGTCCATAGACGCGTTCGCATTGCTCTTGTTCTTCTTTTTGACTGCAAATTCGATGTGTCTAAGTTTGGTCAACATTGCTTCAACTCCTTGAATGGATATGGCAGGAACGTTCCCGATCTAACTTCAAGCCTGCAACCTCTTTCTCCTGCTCGACAATGAGCCATTGTTGGTTGAGCCATTGCTTGAATTGGTTGTTGCCGCTGATAAACAATAACTTGGGCTGGCTGTTGTACAGTAGCTTGAATCGGTTGTTGTTGTTGGACGGGTTGTTGTTGCTGAATGACTACTGGAACAGTAGCTAGTACTTGTCTCGGCTGAGAAAACCTCGAAGCACTAGGTGGAGTTCTGAATAAGCTTGAAATTTCTTCTCCGCTTCCTTCGCTTGACTGAACCTCTTCGTTTGATGAAGCTGATTTGCTTGATTGGACTTCTTTGCTTAGTCGGGCTTCTTTCTTCTTCCTTGCTCTCGTAGGTAGCTCTAACTCCACAAAATCTTTAGATGAATTGGGCGTAGACCTCAAAATTCTCTTAAGCTTGTCTGGCGAAAACGAACTGATACGATCTAGGATGTAGCTGCTTCTTCTATTGGCGGCGCGCAGGATTGTTCAATCCTGAGAGAACACCATCTTGACTCGTGATAATTTTCTCCAATAGAACTTTTTGTACTTCAAACCCTTTCTACTTCAATACAACTATATGTTGTAGCTGTTAGTGGCCCTCATTCTAGCGCCAATTATGTTGATGTGTTTTTCGTGACCACACCAACACAGAATAAAGTTGCCAACAGCTACCCTATTCTCTCTTGATCAAAGTATCCAGCACGCTAAGATTGCGAGAGAGTTCGTGCGTTCAACTCCAAGGTTCCGTCTAGGCGGTGGATAGTCTGAGTTGGCTCGATGTGATTTGCTGGTATTTCAAGGGGACTTACACAATTGTTCAGCAGCTGACAACAGACAGCAGATTAAAGGGTTTCACGTGGTTTGAATGATTTGGCAAGTAAGTGCAAGTTTCCTAACAATAACCAGAAATGAACTGAATTTAAAATGGTTGTAGGTATAAGAAGGTTCTAATCTACTCTAAGGTGTGGGACATGGCGATCAATTCTCACAGACTTCAACCGAGCTTTGCTTTGCCTCGCTTCGGACAGCTTCCACAAAACTGGTGCAATCTTTAGAGGAGTAATCAAAGGTATTCAAATCATGATTCAGCATGAAGACACCATCACAACGACGCATGCCAACATATAAACCATAATCGAAGTTAAGTTCACAATGTTCCAGTTGACCACGCAAGGCGAACCCACCGTCAGCGAATCCGCTAGTGGTATGGATAAGCGAAGTTTTGTTCAAATTAAGCACCACATTCCACAATTTCTAACTACTTGCATGAAATGAAATCTACTTTACTTTAAGATACTTCAAAATTCTAAGTGAATTGGAAGGATGAAGAAGCCTTGCTAGCTACTCACAGCAAAAGAAGAGATCATCATCAACGAAAACTCTTTTTATTGAGAGAGTGTTCACAACAACTTCTTACAAAGTATTCAAATGGAAGACTTTCCTTCCTTTTCAATCTAAGCTAAACTATCAAACTATGCTACCTTTTATTCTATCGATCTCTCTCTATTCCTTCTCTGCTATTCTAATCTCTAATGAGATACAAATGAGAGGGGACGCCCCTTTTATAGTTGGCCCAGTCCGACGAACGGCTTAGATTCAATTACAATGAAGGGCTCAGATCGAGCCACATAAACCCTAACCCTAAAAACCGCCACTAAGAAGAGTGTGGTAATAAATGAGCAATTAATGTCCACCATCTTCTAGAAGATTCTTGTCCATAGACGCGTTCGCATTGTTCTTGTTCTTCTTTTTGACTGCAAATTCGATGAGCCTGAGTTTGGTCAACATTGCTTCAACTCCTTGAATGGATATGGCAGGCACGTTCTCGATCTAACTTCAAGCCTACAACCTCTTTCTCCTGCTCGACGATGATTTTCCTCCTTGATGTCGTTCTTCAACTTTAAAGTACTTGATGGTGACCATTAACGCTTGGGTTTCCATCTTTCCCTCCATCCTAAGCTTTGAAGGATTCTCTCGTCTTGAACTCAAACATTTCTTCTTTGCCACCTGCCTGACTGCATTGGGTGCATACTAGGTCTTTGTGGAGAAACATCCAACACTTAGCCGTTTCCTTCATCATCTTCCTTCATGGCTTGGGCGCAAATGAGACATCATGGAGGAGATTCAACATGTAACTTCATCTTCTTCTGAATGTTGTCCTGGAGTATTTGACCCATCACCCCAAGTCATCGTGCTTTGGCCCCAACGTTCCTCCTGCAAAACAGATAAAAAGAAGATCATCAAAATATTTATAGTATAAATTCACTTTACTTACCTGATCTCCATATTCTAATCTCCAAGGCCTGATTGACCTCTGGATCTGATAGAGTTCATTACTTTTCTCTAGCCAACTTTGCTTTCTTCATGATTTTTCAGCATTTGTAGGCTGGGCGTATAACACCTGTGCTTCATATTTAGACAAATTTCATCTTCCTCAAGGGCGTATTTAAGAAATGCATTTTCATCCCATCATATCTTCATCTTTTCTCTGGGCCCTGATGTTTTGAGTTTCACTTCTTGAGGGTGTCTTCTTTTATCTCCATGACTTAGATAAAATTCAACCCATCCTGAGCCTAAATGCCCCTGACCCCTCCTTCCTTCTTTTTCTATGCCTTAGAAAATTTTACACACCTTGATATTTCTGCCTTAGAAAAATTTAATTTCCTCTAAAAAATTTCATCAAGCAGGCGTCTGAGTAAAAATCTTCACTTTAAAATCTCCAGTGAGGTGTGGAAGATTTCAAAATCACTTCCTTATTGAAAATGTCCGGTACCCAGAAGAAAATTCCCCTCAAAATGTGCAAAATTCATGTGTCTATAGACGAAGGGGTTCATTTAATTTTTTGAATTTTATACCTTAGAAAATATTTCGTCACCAAAGTTCATCTTACTTCTCCTCTGGGCGTGCTTTTTCTTCTTTTGCCTTAGAAAATTTATCCACCTGTCTGACTCATGAAGGGCGCATTTGAAGTACCTTGCCTCTAATTCCACCATTCAAAAAATATCCTCAAGTCATCACCTCGATGGGCGCATTTGCTAGGGTAGGAAGGAAATTTCCACGCCTTAGAATATTTTCTAGGCTTCCATCTTGACTTGGCGCATTTGTAGGGTTGAACTTCCATTTCATGACTTAGCAAAATTTTCAAACCAACATCTCATTCAAGGAGGGCGCATTTTAGGGGGTCATGCTGACTTTCCATGCCTTAGAAAGTTTTCCATCTTCCCAATTCCTCCTAGGGCGCATTTGGCTAGTGGTGGAGGAACTTTTCCACACTCAGGCGTTTTTCTTTCTACCTCCTTCAATTTGGGCACATTTAGGGGTCTGTGAGGGAATTTTAAATACTTAGTAAACTTCTCAAGCATCTCCTCTCAAGGGCGCATCCAAGGGGGTCAACAGGAACTTTTTCATACTTGAAAACTTTCTCTCCACCCATTCTCCTCTTTGGGCGCACTTTAGGGGGGGAGGAGGAACTTTTTATACTTAGAAACTTTTTTCATCTTGCCAGGTGAAGTGGGCGCATTTTACTAGAGGAGGTGGAATTTTTATTACTTAGCAACCTTTTAAGCCATCACCTTGCTTCATAATGGGCGCATTTGACTAGTGGAGGAGGAACTCAACACTTAGAAATTTTTTTGAACATCCTCCAGGGCAAGGTAACTTGGGCGCATTTCATGACCCCAACAGGAATTAGCAACACTTAGAAATTTTTCTAGAGCCCTTTCCATCATGGGCGCATTTGACTAGTCAAGCAGGAATATCCAATGCCTTGGTTACTTCTTCCTTCACACATGTTGGAGAAGGGCACATTTAGGGGGTGGTGAAGGAAATTTACAATACTTAGACAATTTTTTCTTCATAGCTTCTTCTCCTTGAGGGCGCATTTAGGGAGCTGAGTAGGAATATCCAATGCCTTAGAAAAAATTTCATGGCTTCTTCTCCTTGAGGGCGCATTTGAGGGGGTGAGCAGGAATTTCAACACTTGAAACTTTTTCCATCCTTCTGCCAATCTCATCCTGGGCGCATTTCACAAGGGGTGAAGGAATTTTCTCAGACTTAGACATTTTTTAGCTTGCTCGTCCTTGTTTACTATATTTAGTAAGTCTCTGATTTTCATTCCTCTGAAGCTTTGATTGATTTGGAATTCGCGCCATAGGATCCTCATGACCTAGTTAAGCTGTTCATACTGTCATCTCGTGCTGACTTGCTATTTATAGCATGTTTCTGGAGGTGATTTACTATTTATAGTAACTGCTTAATTTCAGGACTTTTGCAACTCCGTTTATCTTGAAATCTGACTGGTGTCATACTCATGGGATGACTTGCCTGTTCACACTGGCACCTACTATTTATAGCCTGTTTTTGGAGTGCCTTACTATAAATAGTAAGTGCTCGGATTGCCTTCAAATTTTACTAGTGGAAAGCTTGAAAGCTATTGATCGCAGTGGGATACACCGGTTTTCGGAGATTTTGGCGTTTGACCCCTCATTTTGGGTCTCGAAGTTGGAAACCCTAATCTGACTTGCATGCTGCTCAAACAATCTCCGTTTAACCCCGTTTTTGTTGCGTGTCGCCCTGTTCATGATACTGAAGTGCTGGCCGGGGCCTACCAAAGTGAATCTGCTAAAACTAGTAAGTCCTTGAAAAAGTGACCAACTTCGCTTGCATGTCACCTTGTTGCGTAGCTCTTGCAAAACTCATAATGAATAACCTGACGTGCACTGAAAAGGCTTGCATGCAAACCCTAAAAATAGCCTCAGAAGACAACTCTTGAAAAGGTCCTGATCCTGGTTTGCATGTTACATCACTGTGAAGCTTTCGGAAAACCCACAAAGAATATCCAGACATGCATTGAAAATTCCAACATGCAAACCCTAAAACTAGCCTTTGAAGCCTGAGTGTTGAAATTCATCATCTCATCTTGCATGTTATATCATCGCGTAGGTCTCTAAAAACCCAGAAATATTCTCCAGACATGCATTGAAAAACTTTGCATGTAAACTCTAAAATCTGCTCCTAAAGGTGTTACTTGCTAAAAATAGAAAGTTGTCAGATCTGGCTCAAATTTTGCTGGCAAGCAGTTTGATGTGTCTTGGATGCAGTGTGATGAATAGAACTTCAAAAGTGCTGAGAAAATGTTCCAAATTAGGTACTTACTAAAAATAGTAAGTTGTTAGAATTCAATGAAATTTTGTTGGGGACCTACTGGAAGCTTGTTGACTGCAATGCCAAGCTCAGATTTCAATTTACTCACTCAATTTGACTTCAAACTGACCAGAAGAAAGCAAACCCCATCACTAACCCAAAATGTCACTTACTAAAAATAGTAAGTAACAAGGACAAGTCCTGAAACCCCTCAGAAAGATCCCTAATAATCCCGTTAGCCTACGGGAACCGTAGCAATAGGCTAAATCTGTTCCTTGAGCCACTGGCTAGGGAGGGGACATTACACATGCATAGCATCTGAGATTGCACAACAAACTACTTACACAATTGGCCCAACAACTGCTTGTGCAACAACTCTTTATACAATTTGTGAGGCAACTACTTATTCAACAACTATGTAATTGTTGCATTGCTTGGATAAAGATTTGTAACTAACAAACATGCATACAATTGTTCCATAGCTTAGATGAAGATTTGTTACATAAACACATACAATTATACAATTGTTGCATTGCTTAGATAAAGATTTGTTAAATACATACATGCATGCATGCATACATACATACATACATACATACATGCATTCATACATACATACATAGATATATACATGCATGCATGAATGCATACATACATACATGCATTCATGTATGTATGCATGCATGCACGTATGTATGCATGCATGCACATATGCATGTATCTATGTATCTATGTATGTATTATCACCTTGATCTACCAAGAAAAGGTCCAAGGTTTGTCTAGTAATGCCCATGGGTTTTCATTAAGTGATTTTTTACTACTATGTAACTTTAGAAGATAGAGTGATGCCTATGACTAATTCAATGTCCACCTTTGGCTGTAGTGTCTTGGTGAACTCTTCTTTTGACAATATTCTGTCGTAAAACTTCAAGTGGTGACATTTACCATAATAGAAAATATTTCACCATCTACAATATGCAACTTGACTACTTCGTTCGCAAACACATCAACTCTTCTTTTAACTATGTATCGTGGTAAAACTTGAAGTGGTGACCATTTACCATAATAAAAAATATTTCACCATCTATGATATGCAACTTGACTACTTTGTTAGTAAACACACGAACTCTTCTTTTGACTATGTTTTGTGGTAAAACTTCAAGTGGTGACCATTTACCATAATAGAAAATATTTCACCATCTACTGTATGCAACTTGACTAATTCATTAGCAAACATAATTTCCATCCCATAAGGTTCCAATCATTTGGTTCAGATCTTACCCTTTGAATCATAATGCTGTGAATCATATAAGAGAGCCCAATCACCCAGCTTAAATTGTTTATCCTTGATAAAGCAATCATTTCATATTGTTTTCTATTTTGAATAACTTCTATATGAACAGGAGCCCATTGTCAGCAATATTAGCCACTGTATAAAACAGATTTTCTTTTATCCATTGACACAATTGAAGATAGACCAATCTTCCAGCAACAAAATTTAGTTTGCAAAGCAGATAGAAGCAGTCACTCAAAGTTTTCATGTGATATTTATTAATATATCAATGCATTTAATCTGTTATAAATTATTATATACCTATCAAATATGTAAGCAAGGCTTGAATGATTGCATAAGTGCCACTTTTTGTCAAACAAAACATTCAGGTTTCGATATCTGTTCATAGAAGATTGTAATCACCTTTTTGTCTGCCACTAAGTGACCTTTCTCCTTTGTGGCTATACCAGAACTGTTCCCACTGAGTTCAGCTCCAGCAACATAGATTCCCTTGCGTGCTTTTCCACACAATGCCAATCTTACTGTGTTTGACACATTCATAAGCAAAGTTGAACCTGGAAAATCAAGTCATAATTAACTCACATGCGTTTTCAAGAATTCAATGAATCTGGTTAATTATAGGATAACTAAGTTTGAAAACATGTTAATATAATTTTCTCAAACAATAAAAATCCCAAGCACGTTGTAGATATAAGTATGCCACAAAATTTACAAATGTTGTAATTACATGGGTGAGTTCATTAATGTGGACCTCTTGAACTCATCTTTAAGGGTCAAAATCAGAAATGGTAGTTGGATGGCACCATATCACTCTCCCGAATGTGCCCTAAAAAATTCTAGCCATAGCCCTTGCCATGAGAATTAAGTTGCTTATGGCTCAAATAGTCCAAAAGGACCAGACTAAATTTATTACAGGAAGATTTAATCTTGATAACTTCATCACATGGCAAAATCTTGCATGGGTATGAATCTGGTCAAAAAGCACTCTTCCTGAAAATGAATTTTCATAAAGCTTTTGAGAGCATTGAATGAGACATGATTCTCAACATGTTCAACTGGTTGAATTGGCTCAATATTTCACAGGGTTGTGGGATCTCTTTTCCACAGGCTTTTGCAAGATTTGATATTAACAGAAACCTTTCAGAGCTTATTTATCCATAGACATCCATCCAGTAAAGTTGCCATCAAACCCCTAGCTTATAAATGACTGTCACATATGCTCCTGATTATTTGCTGGATCCAGGAGATTAGAGTGCAGAGGAAAAACAAGGGAAGTTCTTTATCAATAGGTAAATGGTTACGTAATGTTCACTTTGCTAATGATTGATTTTTAAATCCCGAGCTTACTAAATATTCAGTTGAAGGCACAATCCTTTGTTTGATACTTTTTCTGAAGCTGGCAGTGCCATAATGAGTGCAGATAAAACAGAGGTTATACTCACTGGGGCAAAACAAACCTCACGGTTGGCTCTACCAAAGGTGGAAAAGTTATGACACTTGACAAAACATCAGCAGGAGCACAAGTATCTGATCCTCTTACCTATTTCTCAATCAAAACGCCTATAAAATATTAAAAAAATCTCAGAAACCAAGTGTGAAAGGAATCCCTTTGGTAACTCCGGCCAGGGAATCTTTGAAGTCTGAACTTAGTGCATGGAAGCAGTGGTTGTAGGTAAATGGATGGTTAGAGCAGAGCATAGAGATGTTCTACGGGAGATGTCACAGAATGCCTTCTGTCAACCACATCAAAGGAATCAGGGGCCTCTTTCAGCTATGCGATATAATCGGTGATGCCAAGGCTTTTGTGCTTACAGGGTTAGCTCCTCTTAAGTGAATTTGGGCTGTTGGCATATATTTTCCTGATTTCCTTTATTGGCAGTTTGAGGGATCATGGGATCCTTGGGATCTAGCAACACAATCTACCTGCATTCTTTTGACTATAGGCAATGGAATTGACGGCAGTCAAACACATCATATGCAAGTTTGTTCGATACTGATAGATTCCACCATGATTGAACCTGCCACTATAGGTAGTTTTAAGTTCATTGTTCGATGATTTCTGGATTTGATTGTGTACAATTTTTTGCATCAACATTTCAGATCACACTCCATGATCCATCATCAAGATGGAAGAAGAGAGCAAAAGGAGAAAATAGATGGTTGCAGACCAAGATCAACCTTAATAGACCAGTAAAGGGAGAGAAGGTTGCACACAGGCCAAGAAGACAAGACATAAAATATAAAAATGTAGAATAAAAATTCAAATTAAAAGGAGGTTCACCAATTTAATAAAAACAAAATAAAAGAAAAGAGAAACGAGGGAATAACATTAAAAAACAAAAGAAGAGGGAGAATAATACAAAATAAAAGACTTATAATTATTCCCAATTATAAATAATAACGAAATAAGAGAAGAAATAATACCCATTCATAGATAATACCCAATTATAAATAATACCCATACATAGATACGTATAATATATATATATATGTGTGTGTGTGTGTATGTGTGTGTGTGTAATTGATTGATATATATATAAACAGGTGTACATATATATATTGATACATATACATATTATAATAGAAAGTTTATTATAATATATATATATATATATATATATACATACTTAATATTATAAACATATTATTGTTATTTTAAATATGTGATGGAAGCCATATTACATGGCAAGTAAGCCACGCATGTGGTGGTATGTATATGCCACGCAATGGCAAGATAGAAAGCTATTTCTAATAGCTGTTTAAAACATTAGAGGCAGCCAACAATGGCACCAAACCTTGCATACGAATAGGTGGCAAAAATGCCACGATAAAGGCAAAGGTTAAATAGAGTTCTAAAACACTATTGCGCAGCCCATATATGAGGCGCTTTGACCAAGTAAAAACAGCAGATGTAAAGTCCACACTTGGGTGATGGGAAGAAGAATAGTTTCCATTTGCTTTGAACTCCAACGTGCCATCTTTAAAGAACTTTTATTTGAAACATTGAACAGCAAACAGCAAGTTAGAAACCACCAACCAGGTAGTGGCATTTTGGGAAAGCATTAGAGTTGGCTTCAAAGACATATTTGCAACTGTATTTTGCACAGCAACACCCACAGCTGGCAGGCAATTGAGAAGTGGCATCAAATGTAGCTTACTTTTAGCAAGCAATTTCTATCTATTTTTGTATAAATAGAGAGCAGCTGCGCTGTATTTGGTTGCCCATTTATTCTGAAATCATTTTGTGTATTCATATTATTTTGAGAGCAGCATATTTGTGAGTTCAAGAGCTTAGAGTATTTGTTTTGGTGTGAAGAAAAGTTGAGTTGAGTAGCTGGAGATATTATTTGAAGTATTAGCAGCAAGGAGAGCTGAGAATAGAGGAGGTAGCAGGCAGAGTCATTGTGCATTGAGCAAGGAGTTGCAGGATACTTGTTGGAGCTATTTTAATCCAGGCATGCTTGAGATATTGATCTCTCTATCTCTTTTAAATTCTGAAACTAAGTGTTATTACTGTCTGAAAGTGTTTGTGCTATCAATGTGTGTATACTATAGTTATTGGATAGTTTATGAGTGCTTGTGCATTTAGCTAGATTATTTATAAACTGGATTAGGGAATCTAAATAGCGTGATAAGTAGCTATGATTATATTGCTTGATTAGATTGCAAGAGAAGCTAATATAGGGTATTATGATAATATCCAAAAATACAGTATGGTATTTGTATGGTTTGAATAAGTTATGTTGCTTTGAAATGAAAAGGATTGAAATCATAATAGTATTATGCCATTACTATCTAGGGAATGATGTTATTTTATGAATACCTATGTTTGGTAGTTTAACCATGAGTGGAGAACTTACATTCTCGGATGCTCATATCCTTGAAAGTAGGAGGATAGCTTATTTCCTTGAATTAGGATAAACACTTGAATAAGAGGCAGTTGTCAGTCCCAAGATTGTTACAAATGTGTAATAGGGTATTCAAGAGGTTGGGTCAAACCTATTTGGTCATTTAGATCAATATAAGTGTGTTATCACTTTTGAATGAAATCTTGTTTATGTTAATTAAACCTTGGGGTCAAACCAAGAGGAAAGTTACTCACAGGTCAATAGAGTTTCCAAGTCGAGTAAGGGGGTGGGTGAACTTACAACACTACTTCTAGAAAGTGGGTTGATATATGTATCAAACTTTGGCCAAAATAAGTGTAGAAGTCGATGCATACACTTTGTCGTTTCACTATGCGCTAGGATTGCATAGCTAGTCAAGAGTGTCATGCATAGTTGGTGGGTATCCATAGCTGTATGATTGTACTAGACATGTAGGACACAACACCATACTCAGGTAGGCAATTTCTAGAGGTTTCCATACCAAACTCTTTGTCAAAGGATAGGGCCACTTCCAATTAACAAGATGTGCGGGGGACCGCTAAGTCCGTGGTTGGAGGAAAAGCACTTGAGTGATGCTCTCACTCTTGCAAACGGCAACCGAGACTTGTGAAACAGAAGGAACGTGATCCAGATGAGGACACCTTGACCATTGAACTCTTGTGAGTTATGTATTTGTAAATGAATATGATCATGAATCTATTGTAATCCATATTTGAAAAGATGAATTTCATTTACTAGGAATTATGTAATGTTATTTCATTTATGAAATGATATTGGAAGATTATTTATGCAATGTGCAATTATGCTATTGAAAAGGAAAATTCCATTTCTCTGTTATTGGATACTTGAATTATTCATTCTATGAGTTAAAAACTTAGGTAAAAACAGTAGGGTAAAGAACGGTGTAATGTCCCCTCCAAAGTGAGAAATCTGTATTCAGTAGATTAGCCTATCATTGTGACCCTCGTAGGGTAATGAAGGTGATGAGAGGGTCTTCTGAAGATTGTATCACCTCTAGTATTCAATGATGATTAGCGTTGGCTTTCGTTTGAGGCTTCTGAGACTCAGTTTGCTCAGCTTACTATTTATAGTAAGTCAGACATGGACAGAGTGGAACCCTTACTATTTTTAGTAAGACATGTGATCGGATGAGGAATCATCAGATGAGTCCCCAGTTCAGATGGTGTATAAGAGACGATGAATTTAAGGAGTTATTAATGTTATTTGGCTTAAATAACATTAATTAATTAAAAGGTGATATTTTAATGTTATAACTTAAAGTTATAACTTGAGGGTCAAAACGTCATTAAAAGGGGGTCAAATTAATGAATTAATTATTGGGCGCCAACTCCTAAGTTTTGAGTGAAATATTAAAAGGATGCAAATAAATAACATTTTAATGTTATTAATTGCCTTTTTGGAGAAAGTTCAAACTTCTCATGAGAGGATATATATTTCACTTTGGGGTTATTTTGATATTCATTCGATTGAGATTGTTGTTGATGAAATTTTGTCTGAGAGTGGAAGCCAAGGGTTTTCAATCCTCGTGCCATTGGAGAATGTTTCTTCTTCAGTGTTTGCAGCCATTTGAAGCAATGAAATACTTGTTGAATTTGGTATTTTGGAGGGCATCATTCAGATGTTCTATTGAGCAAATCGGAGAGACCAAGGGTTTGATCTTATTGTTCAAAGATTCTCAAGTTTAAGGGTAGGCGATTGCTGATTGCCTTTGTTAAAATAAAAACCAGATTTGAAGAAGAGGTACGGCTGAGTATTTCTCAGCCTTCAATTGCAGCAGGGGTCGGCCTTCTTGAAGAGGGGCAATTTTGTCTTGAGGGGCTCAAAAAAAAAAAAAAATCATTCAAAGGGGCGCCCAGACCTCAGGAAACCAGCCACACCATTTGTGATTGAAAAGGCAGCCTATTGAGGGAGATTCGAGCCTTTCTATGAGCTTGCTTTTTGGCTGAAAGTGACAAACAGCAGCTGCATGTCATCAGATCATTTTGGGTGTGGTTGTAATAGTTTGTTCTCATGATTTTGAGCCAATAAATCTCAAATTAGAGGAACTACTATTTTAGTTGTTGAATTTTCTTTATGCTTTGCATTTTCTATTTCTTCATAAGCATTTCAAAAACACAAAAAAAGCAGAAAACCCTCATTGAACATTAAACACACAAAAACAAAAATCAGCATCAGAAATAAGGGCACGAAGCGTTATTACAAACAGGTATGTTATAGTGGGATTGGCTTCTAGCAATGGTAGAGTTAGTCGATAAGGTGTGTCAAATTTGGGTTAATTTTGCTATGCATTGTGGTAGCTGGTTTTCTTTGTGATAGTTGTTGCTAGTTTTATCTATGTCTATGGTATCTCATGGTTGATTTTTTCAAGCATCTTTACAATTGTTGTTCTATTTGTATGTCTTGTCGATATTCCACTTTTGTTTGAACTCTTGTATTTTGTTAGATTACTAAAGGTGAGGACCCCAATAGAAACCATTTGTAATTTATCTAAGAAAAACAAATCTGACACAAGCAATCCAACCTAGAAACTACAACATGGGGGAAAACAACTAGAGTTGGCAATTTCTCAACCACCCTTCCTTTGGCAAAACAACAACAATAAGATTCAATAGAGCATGCAACAACAATCTCCCTATTCCCATTATGCCACTATTGGAACTGCAATGATGCTTAGGAAACCACCATGACATGCGAAACCATCCCAACAATAACAAAACTCCCACCTTATTGTACCTAGCAATTTTGTCACCATACAAAATGTTCTTTGGTTTAACTTTATTTATGATAGCTGGGTTGGTTGATGTAGTGAAAATTCTACATTCTTATGGATCATACCTTCCCAATTCAAGCATCTTTTCAAAAGCTTAGAGGTGGGAGATGATCTAAGATTTCTTCCAATTTCTCGCCGGTGTGTCATCTTTCTTCCAATTAGAATATTACCCTCCATTTCAAAACTTGCAACAAAAAAAATTGTAACCCTTTAAGTTTATGCATGTTAAAGTAAACCTCCACTTATCCACTATTTCAGCATCTAATTACCCTTCAAAACTCTTAGCTTCAACTTTGAAAGAGGAATGGTCGAGTGATTCTACCTTATATTTTACCTTTGTCTTTATTAAGATATACTTCTTCATCTATGAACTCTTCTCTATCTTCCTTATCATGGTGTTGTTCTTCCACTCCAAATTTCTTAGAAAAAGCAAAAACCACCATGCCTATGGATGCTTGGTTCTTAGCCATGAGATCTTTTTTCCTAGTGATGTCTTCTTGAGACTTCATCGCATGTTCAAAGCTTGAATTGAACCTACCAACTCTTCTTGCAAGGTTCTCTTCAATTTCCCCAGTCATTTACTCATTTCTTGCAAGATTCTCTTCAATTTCTTTGGTCATCTTCCTCACTTCTTGTAAATTATCTAATTCATAAGGCCGTTATTCTTCTTTCTTTGATCTTGTTACTGTCATACAAATCAACAAAAACAATTCTACATAATACCCAAAGATTAAGTGCTTTGAATATGAATTGTAATCTCTCAAGCTTTTTACTTGTTATGCATCAACAGATTATTATTATGTCCTACTTAAATCATACTTCAAATTGATAAAGATGGAATGTAGCTTATGCTAGAATTTACGTTATTGAATTTGTTCAAGTGAACTAAGTACCATAATTACATGAACAAGATGAAAACAACAAAGTACAATAATTACATGAACATGGTGCTTTGGTTGGACCCTTCTGTGGGTATGGATTTGGTGTTGTATCAGCTTTTTGTGCTGAAGGTGTTGAGGGTTGGGTGGTTTTCAAAGATTATTTTGAAGATCCAAATGTTGTTGCTGTTGTTGCTTGCTAAGGTCCTCCTTCTCACTGCAGTCTCTTCCTTCTCTCTAAATACTAGGTCTTCTTTTGAGGTGAAGGCCTCTCCTTTGAAGGTGGAGTCCTCTCCCTCTTGGGTTGAGATGTATTCTACGGATGAAGGTCTTTTTTGGTTTTTCCCATTGAGGGGGATCCCATTTCTATTGAGGTGGAATGTTGGTGTGCTGGGGTGTTGTGGCTGTGGTGGGTTGGACGAGCTTGGTCTTGTCTCCTATAGAGGTGGAGTGAGCAACTGGTTTTTATGGAACATGCTTGGAGCCTCGAGCTCTTGTGATGATCGCTCCTAGAGAGGTGGAGAGGGTATGTTGCTAGGCAAGATTTTGACTACTTTTGGGGCTCTGCTTCTACAAACCTATAACTTAGTTGTTTTTGCCAGTGGTATGGAGAGACTAATCTTCCTGAGTGACTGGTATGCTATCGCCTAGTTGTTGCAGGTTTTTCTTTTGGGTTTAAGGTCCCTGCCAAAACCTGGTTGTATTGGGTTGTTGGTCCCGTCAAAACCAATGGGTTCAAGATCCATGTAGTATCTTGGTTTTGTGTTGGACAGCTGATTTCAGCTGTTGGTTTGTATTTGTTTCGCTGCTGGGCTTTATTGTATTCTCTTTAGGCAGCTTGTCCACCCTGGTTTGGGTTTCGGGTCCCTTCAAAACCTGATGGTTTCAAGTCCATTCAAAACCTGTTGTAAATGGTTTCGGGTCCATTCAAAACCTGTTTCTCCTCTAATCAAAAACATAAGAAATTCAACCTAAAAATTCAAATGTAGAGAAAACAAGATAGAAGTAGCAATTTTCCAGCATCTTCCTTTTCTTTTGGTCAAAACAATTACAAAGAGCTCAAACAAAGCATGCTACATCTATCTATGTTCACTCAAACTACTTTCTACACCACAAGCCTTACTTCCACAACCAACTAAACTTCATAGCCCTTGTTCTTACACTCATGGTTTACAATTGAGCTTATGCCTCTTACTCACACAATCATTGAAGGTACCCGTTTGTGCACTAAAGGACTGCCAAATGTCATGAGATAAACTTGAAAAGAAGCCATCTTTTGCGGCAACTCTGTCATAATTTGCAATTGAGCTTGTGCCTCTTACACAATTATTGAAGAACCCCATTTGTGCACTTACGGACTCCCAAATGTCATGAAACTTGAAAAGAAGCCATCTTTTGCTGTAACTCTGTCTTTTTGTTATAATGGACAAAACTGCCACTACTATCTGAATGAAAGTGGCATCCATCAATGAACTACCATGACGCTTACAAAACTGCTATGGCAGTCGTAAAAATGTCACAAAAATAATGAAACCATCACACTACTTTATCTAACTATTTAATCACTGTGCTATCCGATTCAGCCATGTTTCCAACAGAATTATAGATTGGTTGATGAAGTGAAAAGTCTTTCGGACCCTTATGTATCAATTGCCACAATAGGGTGCTTGTAATGTCTCCCACTAGTTTTCATCCTCTATAAATATATTGGCTAACATATTGCCAATGGTGTGTTTAATATTACTAGGGTAAGGTGAATCCATAGTGTGCCTAACATGAACCTTAACAAACTGACCATACAGAGAGTGAACTTGAATTGACTGAAACCAACTCGGGTTATATAACATCCCACTTAATGTTTATTTGGGTGGGTACAGAAAAAAGTAAATAAAAATTTGACGAGCATGTGATACATATTAACAAAGTCGCATCACTCCTAGATCATATATGTAGTGCCCATATTAATACTACCGTAATGAAAATCGTGGTTGGCAAATGATAGGCAAATGCAGGCAAACTTCAGTATTGGAAAAATGGCAAATAATTGATAATTTTTATAATAAAAAAACTACGAATCCACATTTTCAATCGTCTCAGGCGCTAAATCCTGATTAAAAGAGACGTTAGCCATTAAAACGTGTGTCCGCCATGAAGATGAGGACTCGTGTCAAAAGAGTTGAATATATGAATTTGAATGTTGAGCTCAAGCAGTCATTCAATACCCTTCCCTGCTAACCTACAGTAGCACGAGATAATTCAATTGGGAGAATTTGACATGAAAGATAATTATTTGTGAGGGGTGAGAAAAGCAGTTTATCTAAACACTTGTGTTGAACAGGACGTAAGCAGCAAACACAAAAAGGACTGTGTGGAATAATAAGCGGATACCTTAAAAGACTTTTTTCTTCGTGTTCACTGGTTTCGCGTGGCGATATGCCTTAAGACTTAACAATAACAATGTTGTTTTTATTTAATATGGACAATGCATGACGTGATTGAAGATAAGATTTGTGCCATTACCTGGATGACTCTGAAGAGTCTGCATGGTTGCTGTGTGGACTCAAGCTTGCAATCTGCAGCCGCATTACCTATTCTTTAAACATCACTGCAAGTATGGGTGTAGTTAAGCTCATTTTAGCCTAGGTATTTATTGGTTAGCCGATAAGCTTTCATTGTTTACTCAAAATGTTTGGCAATCGTCGGAATTAAAAATAGCGACGACGTAAACCGTCGGAAAATTGTACGCCTTTGAAATTGTAAAAGGGCGCTTAGATGTATTGTCGGCAAATTATACGCCTTCGAATTTTTAGGATAGAATAAATGAGGGTTTCAAACAATCTATGGGAATCTCGGATAAACAATCACATCGATAGGTATAAAAGTTCTATGTTGATGGTGGGTAGTGCAAGGGGTCCATGTCAACAAGGTTCATGTCGGATTATTTTTATTTTACCAATCGTATAAGAGTCTATTTGTCAACCCGAAAAAATCCTTCAGGGAGAAATTTGTGCACGTTTCCTAATGTTTTTAGATCGTTTTTCAAAATTCACTTTTTTCGAGCTCAAATTTGGCATCAACCGATGGTGGACACCTGTTGCTCACTTCATTTTCTCACCGTGCTAGTACTAGGTCACTTAACTCCCATTAACTACGCATTTAATTCTCAACATTCCTCTATCGTCGGCCTTTTCATTACCACCTCGACATGTGTTTCATTTGGTATCTCTTGTGTTAGCTTCACAGCTACGCCATTCTTGCTATCATTCTGCACTTTAAGTCGTTTCTTGCAGGACCAGTGCTAGTTCAGCTCAAGGCTGACGGTGGTGAGGCTATGGATGAGTGGTGGTGATACTCACTTTGCAATTTTTGTGTTTTTCAACACCTCCTTGCCAAAAGGAAAAACATTTAACATTTGTTAGGGTAGGTGAGGTTGTGTTCCAACCTCACAATGGCAAAATCAATCCATTGCAAGAATTTTTTTTCGAATTTACTTGCATTTTTTTTCTATAAATAGCTTCTAAAACATGTTATGAAGGTTTCTTGTAGCTATATTATGGTCATGTGTGGACACACACACAGTCAAAAAATGTCTATTGAGGCTATATTATGGCCGGCTATGTGTATATGTGTGTATACACAAATATATATGCATATATATGTATGGTCAACTATGTGCCAATTGTGTGTATATGTGTGTATACACAAATATTTATGCATATATTTATGTATACACACATTTGGCCATAATATAGGCTTGTTTTTTCATCTTTTACCTCTACAATACATATAAGTATATTGACAATGTTTGAGGTTATTATATGCTTCACTGTTAAGGGTTTCTTGTAGCAATATTATGGTTGATTGTGTATATAAAATACTTACACACACACACACACACACACACACACACACACACACACACACGTGTGTGTACACATAGTTGGTCAAAAAAATAATAGTAAATAATGTATGCAACTCTCCCTGTTAAGGGTATCATGCACCTATCTTTTGGTCGACTGTGTGTATATATACATACCATTAACGGGTTTCATAAGGTGGACTCTTAAGGGTTTCATGCACCTATAGTTTGGTCGACTATGTCCTCCACTAACATGAACCCCTCGCACAACATTACCTTCTCCCCCATTGTCTACTCAACCCTGTCCATAGTAAATTCACCTCTACTGGTATGGTCAATTTTTCGTTATCATTTTACATGAATTTATAGGATTTTTTGTTATCCCCAATGAAATGCTTGCACTACCACCACCACAATACCAACCTTAGAAACCATACCAGCCAAAGAGAAATAATTTTTACCCTTTCAATAATTATAGGTCACAATTGCCAGCACCTCCATCAAGACAAACGGTTGAAGCTATACAAAATGCAGTATTTTGTTCTTTTCATGAGACTGATGCACATACCGGTTCTACATGTCCTGAGAATTTAAGAATGAATCAAATCATCGGATATGCTGAAGCTGCACCCAAGTATTGTCCCTACACCAAGTTCAAATGTTGTCTTACTACAAACAAACAATTGTGATGGTGACTCTGTTGTGAGATACTTTAAAAGTGAACCCGTTATCAAAGAAGAAGAAGACCTATGCCACTACTCTCTTGTAGTAAATCATGGAAGATATTTAGTGCTTGTGTTTACACATGTTCAGCACTTGAAAGTGCAAAAGGAAGAAAAAGAGAGATAGAGAAAGTTAAAGAACAAGTTAAAGAAGCGGTTGCTCAAGACCCGTCTCTAGCCAATTTTGACATTGTAAACTCCATGATGAAGACCAAAGTTAAGATTTCTCAATTGGAGTATCTTCAAGACCATCCTAAACATCTAGATCAAATTTGTAAGTTTGTAAAGAAGGAAGTTGTCATTCAACCTACATTGCTTGAATCATCTGTGTTAGCGAAAGAAAAGCCCAAACCTTTCTATATATCTCTATATATAGGAGGATTCAAATTAAGCAATTGCATCATAGACTTAGGATCTTCAAACAATGTCATGCATGTACAAGTGATGAATGCATTAGGACTTTTGTGCAATGAGACGCAATACAAATGTTATTCCCTTGAGTCCAAGTCGATGTTGTTGGTTGGACGATAGGAGAACACTCAAGTAAGGTTGGTCGCTTGTCTGAATAAAAAGATAATGATGACTATCCTAGTGGTTGACATTCTAGCCAACTACGGGATGTTGAGTTGGAGCTTCTGCAAAGATCTTGGTGGTAGGATACAGTTAGATTGGTCGTTTGTGACCATTCTTGTAAAGGAGGAAAAAATCAAGATAGACCTTGAGCCCAAATCTCGATTCATAGTGGTAAAGTCCCCATACCCTCTAGCCCAAATTCTATATCAAGAAACGGGTCTTGTTAATTATGTGACTCTGTTAGAGATAGAAATTGCAGACCAAAACATTGCTTGTCCTGAAAGGAGACTAACAAAGGATACAAAATTATGGACAATGCAGCTCGATGGGGGTTGTTCAACTGTCAGTTCAGGAGCAGGGAGAATGATCATCTCCCCTAAAGGACAGTTGTACCAATTGCATATTTCCTGCAATTGGAATTCACTAAAACTGAAAAATAGGCATTTTTGTTAAGCCTCAAAAATGTCGAAGACATAGGAACCAAACTCCTATGTGTAAAAGGGGATGTAGAGTTGATCGATGAGCCAATCAAAGGATATTTCTAGGTCAGAAAGGATCACCTATGGCATTATAGAAACTGAGTTTGGAACTCAATCAACTGGTTTGAAGCATTCGACATCCCAAAGATGGACGACAGCAAAACCAATGCCTCAGTGTTATCTACCTCCCTCTTTGCACCATATTCTGACTTTTTTCAAGGTGTCTTTGCCTAGGCATATGAAGATTTGAGGATCTTCATCTCGGAGGAATTGTCTCCTGCAATACCCATCAGAAGAGAAGTGAAGCCTTTTAGGTAGAAGCGACATTGTTGTAATCCATTCCCACTACCATACAACAGGCAATATTTGAAGCACTTCATTCTTTCGAGGATGGAGTATTTTTATTTTTTTTTGTAATGTGTTTCCCCTTTTTGTTATGTTTGCGTTATGTCGTGATGTGTTTCCCCATTCCGTGAAGTTTTCCTCGTGTTTTAGGTGATTAGGCAATCTTGTTTTAGGTTATTTTATTAGGGAAGTTCCAACTGATAGGTGATTAGGAAATGATGTTGACTCTATTGCCTAGCTAATAAGACACTGGTCTATGCTTAAAAATACAGAGATTTTTGGTTCTCATATGTTGTAAGTATCTGACATGGTCCCCAGACAAAGCCAATCGTTGTACCCAAAATTAAAATTTTTGCTTCATTAAGGCATTTTGGTAAAATGGTCAAAATCTTGTAAAAATTGTCATCGAAAGTCAATTTTTTTAAAAAATAAAATTTTATATTTATAGAAATTTCTAAACATAAACATGATTTAGGGTTTGTTGGCAAAAAAAATCTAAAAATAGAAATTTTTATTTTTTGAAAATGTTTTAAAATGGAATCTTTGATTTGAGGGCTTAAACTGATTTTGATTGGTTAAAAATATTTCTTGATCAAGTTGGTGCAGTCAGAATTGTCAAAAATTCAATTTTTCTCTGGTGGGTCTATTTCGCTTTTTCAGAAGATAAATCAAGACCTCTGATAATGGAGGATGGCCAACTACCAAGTGTTAGATTCAAAATCTCAAATGTTGCATAGATCGATCAATAGCAAAAGATGCTCGAGAAACGGTCAACAAAGGAGGGGAATGTAAAAATAATGGAATCTGTAAAAAATATTCATTGTCTGGAGAAAAAGGTGCCTTATTTCAAGGAGGGCACCTAGCTTTCAATGCCTTAGAATATTTTTCATGTTTTTTAGAAAACATCCAAAACTCCCTCATCAATCTGGTTTTGGCTTCCATAGAATCAGTTAGATGTAGCAACAGAGGCTGGTAGAAGGTACCATTCAACTCAGATATGATCAAGCTTGCTAGATTTATTGACTTTTAGTCTTTGTCATTCACCAACTGGCAAGAAACGACGTCCGAACAGGGGTCACTAGCTACATGCAAAACGAAGCAAAGCATAGTTGAAAATTGGAGAAAAATGGCTAACACTTTTGAGGTTTTATATGTTTGATGATGTCATCGGATGCATAGTTGAAAAATGGAGAAAAATGGTTAACACTTTTGAGGTTTTATGTGTTTGATGATGTCATCGGATGTGTAGTTGAAAAATAGAGAAAAATGGCTAACACTTTTGGGGTTTTACATGTTTGATGATGTCATTGAATGTGTATGTTTTTGCATGCATGCTTTTTGTAGCTATAAAAGAGGAATTCACCTTTTGATGCAAACAAAGTCATTTTTGATGCAAATGAAGTCAAATTTTTGCATGCATAGTTTCTATCTTCATGGATCGACGACAAAACAATAAGGTTTTGCATGCAAAGTGCTTTTTCATCTCCAAAGTCTACTCAAGAAAGCTTTGAGCATTCATTCTTCGTAATTTGCAGGTTAGTTTTTAGAGGAAGAAACATAAAATTTTCTTCTCATCAAGATTTGGATGCTCAAACGAAGTAATTTTTCAGTGTTCTTTGTGAATTTGAGATTGGGAAGCATAGAGGCACGCTTTTGCATGGTTTGTTTTTCTAGGGCATCATTTTTCATAAATAGGTGGTCAAATTTTTCAAGTTTCATTGATTTGAGTCTACTTATTTTTCACTCCTCTTGAAGATTGGAAAATTTTAAAAATTTGCATGTCGATCCCTATTTTTTAAGAAATCGTGCATGTTCGAGAAATCCTCAAAATTTTCAAAATCTGACGATTTGGGTCTTTTCAAAACGAGATTGTTTACAAAACCCATACCTCAAATTTTCAACCCTACTTTTTAGGAAAATTGTTGTTTTTAGTAGGTTGTCCAAGCATAGGCATGTTCATAGTCAAACTTCATGATTTTCATCATACAATACTCTTTCATTGAAAAATCAAGAGAAGTGTCAGAAGCATAAAGTTGCAAAAGAAACAAAGGTCATCACTCCAGTTGCAAAGTTGCCAAAATTATCAATCAGTGAGTCACCAGCTGAAGCATGCAAAGATTTATAGGAATAGAACTCAAGTAAAGGCGACGGTTAACTTGATGCATTTTTCAAGTTAAACTAGTTGTTCTCATTCATGCTTATCTATTCTTTTGAAATTTCAAATGTATAGTTGGAGTTTTTCTTGTTGTCAAATTAGTTAACTGATGTTAGCAGTTAGTTATTTGTTTAGTTATCTTTTGTTTAGTTTTAGAAATAAAAGCTTGCATGTTGGCAAGACTAGTTGTTAAAAATAAGGAAATTTTAGGGTTCCCTACTCCTTGTTTGCGTATAAATAAAGGCAGCCTTGCCCATTTATTTTTAACTGTTGTGATAACAAATTGCTAAGCCTACTTTGCCTGCAACTTTGTTATTCAGTGTCTGTTCAATTTTGTTTCAAGTGTAATTTGGTTTGATAGCATATTGTAAGCCTATTTTGCTACAATCTATTGTCCCAGAGGTGTTATTGTTGTTGTAGTTTGAGGAAATAAATCTCATGCCTACTTTGATTTGATATGCGATCTCAATATCTTTCAGTATTTTGTGTATATGTTTGGCTTGCATAATCTTTATTTCAACATACATGTTAAAAGTACAATGAGTCTTCAAGTGTGTTCTTGAAGCAAGTTTAATTAAGTATATGTGTTAAATCAAATCATTCCATGTTTGCTTCTGATTCTTAGGCTCTAAATTTACTCGAGAGTTGTTAGAAGCGTCATTAGTTTAGGCCTAGTTATAGTTGAAGTTACAAAACCAAAGAAAACGTCAGCTACAACGCTAAGAGTTTTATAACCTTGTGCTCTTAAGCTGAGAATAAAAAGATTGGTAGTAGTTTAGTATTTATTTTTAAGCATAATCAACAAAGAGGGAGCTTCCCATCCTAATTTGAAGAGCAGTCTAATCGTGCATAGCTACCCATTCCTAATCCACATTCCAAAGGAGCGAATTGAAACACCAACAAATTTGTTCATTTTTTTAATTGTAAGAGTTAGAATTGGGGATATGATAGTATAACATGCATTTTTTGTTTCATTGCACATACAACATTGATCTTTTGCAATCAACTCAATTAGATGCATGGTTAGTTTGTTCTTCAATTACACTCACTCTTACATGTATGAATTTGGTGTTTTAGTTTGTATCATTCTTTTAATTGTAAGAGTTAGAATTGAGGATATGATAGTATAACATGCATTGCATTGTTTCATTGCACACACACCATTGATTATTTGCAATCAACTCAATTAGATGCATGGTTATTAGTTTGTTCTTCAATTACACTCACTCTTACATGTATGAATTTGTTGTTTTAGTTTGTATCATTCTTTTAATTGTAAGAGTTAGAATTGGGGATATGATAGTATAGCATGCATTTTTTGTTTCATTGCACACACACTATTGATCATTTGCAATCAACTTAATTAGATGCATGGTTAGTTTGTTCTTCAATTACACTCACTCTTACAAATATAATTAACACTAATCAGACGTGGTTTTCAAATTTTCCCCTTGTTCAACTATGTTGTAGTCTACCATTCAAAGTGAATTGGATGACTGCTGCAACATAGTTTAACACTATGAAAAACTTCGAAAAATTGCATCTGATTATTGTATTCATTTGAATTAGATGTATGGTTTGTTTGTTCTTCAATTACACTCACATGTTCGAATATGTTGTTTCAATTTGTTTGGTTATTTGTACACATACATATGTATATGTATATGTATATGGATATGTATATGTATATAAATATGTATATGTATATGTACACATATGTATACATATGCACATATGTATGCATATGTACATATGTATATATATGTACACATATGTATAAATATGTACACATATGTATAAATATGTACATATGTATATATATGTACACATATGT
>VDFB02253603.1:0-102500 GCA_007258455.2 Sequoia sempervirens
AGTCTGATATACCCTGAATGCCGTGTGATGATCGGAATCTCAAAATAGCTGATAGATTGCTCTGAATTTCACACTTACTAAAAATAGTAAGTACCTGGAATTTGATGAAACTTGGATGGAAACCTGCTGAAAGCATACTGATAACAATGTTAGTCTTTTTAATTTTCAATTTTCTCACTTTACTTGACCTTGAATTGACCAGGAACGACGAAACCCTAATTTTAGACTTGGCCAAAATTTCACGTTATGGTTCAACGGCGGGCCCGTCCCAGAAAGATAGACAGAACGAGAGACAGACAGAGAGAGAGAGAAAAGAACCAAAGCCAAAAAGACGAGAATGGAGCAAAAATTAGGGGTCCCCATCTTTAATGGAAGTGATGTGAAAAGGTCACAGCAATTATTTGTATGGTTTGAATAAGTTATGTTGCTTTGAAATGAAAAGGATTGAAATCATAATAGTATTATGCCATTACTATCTAGGGAATGATGTTATTTTATGAATACCTATGTTTGGTAGTTTAACCATGAGTGGAGAACTTACATTCTCGGATGCTCATATCCTTGAAAGTAGGAGGATAGCTTATTTCCTTGAATTAGGATAAACACTTGAATAAGAGGCAGTTGTCAGTCCCAAGATTGTTACAAATGTGTAATAGGGTATTCAAGAGGTTGGGTCAAACCTATTTGGTCATTTAGATCAATATAAGTGTGTTATCACTTTTGAATGAAATCTTGTTTATGTTAATTAAACCTTGGGGTCAAACCAAGAGGAAAGTTACTCACAGGTCAATAGAGTTTCCAAGTCGAGTAAGGGGGTGGGTGAACTTACAACACTACTTCTAGAAAGTGGGTTGATATATGTATCAAACTTTGGCCAAAATAAGTGTAGAAGTCGATGCATACACTTTGTCGTTTCACTATGCGCTAGGATTGCATAGCTAGTCAAGAGTGTCATGCATAGTTGGTGGGTATCCATAGCTGTATGATTGTACTAGACATGTAGGACACAACACCATACTCAGGTAGGCAATTTCTAGAGGTTTCCATACCAAACTCTTTGTCAAAGGATAGGGCCACTTCCAATTAACAAGATGTGCGGGGGACCGCTAAGTCCGTGGTTGGAGGAAAAGCACTTGAGTGATGCTCTCACTCTTGCAAACGGCAACCGAGACTTGTGAAACAGAAGGAACGTGATCCAGATGAGGACACCTTGACCATTGAACTCTTGTGAGTTATGTATTTGTAAATGAATATGATCATGAATCTATTGTAATCCATATTTGAAAAGATGAATTTCATTTACTAGGAATTATGTAATGTTATTTCATTTATGAAATGATATTGGAAGATTATTTATGCAATGTGCAATTATGCTATTGAAAAGGAAAATTCCATTTCTCTGTTATTGGATACTTGAATTATTCATTCTATGAGTTAAAAACTTAGGTAAAAACAGTAGGGTAAAGAACGGTGTAATGTCCCCTCCAAAGTGAGAAATCTGTATTCAGTAGATTAGCCTATCATTGTGACCCTCGTAGGGTAATGAAGGTGATGAGAGGGTCTTCTGAAGATTGTATCACCTCTAGTATTCAATGATGATTAGCGTTGGCTTTCGTTTGAGGCTTCTGAGACTCAGTTTGCTCAGCTTACTATTTATAGTAAGTCAGACATGGACAGAGTGGAACCCTTACTATTTTTAGTAAGAC
The DNA here is from genome assembly GCA_007258455.2 of Sequoia sempervirens. Taxonomy (NCBI): domain Eukaryota; kingdom Viridiplantae; phylum Streptophyta; class Pinopsida; order Cupressales; family Cupressaceae; genus Sequoia; species Sequoia sempervirens. The sequence continues at coordinate 1,707 of VDFB02253603.1, forward strand.
ATGTGATCGGATGAGGAATCATCAGATGAGTCCCCAGTTCAGATGGTGTATAAGAGACGATGAATTTAAGGAGTTATTAATGTTATTTGGCTTAAATAACATTAATTAATTAAAAGGTGATATTTTAATGTTATAACTTAAAGTTATAACTTGAGGGTCAAAACGTCATTAAAAGGGGGTCAAATTAATGAATTAATTATTGGGCGCCAACTCCTAAGTTTTGAGTGAAATATTAAAAGGATGCAAATAAATAACATTTTAATGTTATTAATTGCCTTTTTGGAGAAAGTTCAAACTTCTCATGAGAGGATATATATTTCACTTTGGGGTTATTTTGATATTCATTCGATTGAGATTGTTGTTGATGAAATTTTGTCTGAGAGTGGAAGCCAAGGGTTTTCAATCCTCGTGCCATTGGAGAATGTTTCTTCTTCAGTGTTTGCAGCCATTTGAAGCAATGAAATACTTGTTGAATTTGGTATTTTGGAGGGCATCATTCAGATGTTCTATTGAGCAAATCGGAGAGACCAAGGGTTTGATCTTATTGTTCAAAGATTCTCAAGTTTAAGGGTAGGCGATTGCTGATTGCCTTTGTTAAAATAAAAACCAGATTTGAAGAAGAGGTACGGCTGAGTATTTCTCAGCCTTCAATTGCAGCAGGGGTCGGCCTTCTTGAAGAGGGGCAATTTTGTCTTGAGGGGCTCAAAAAAAAAAAAAAATCATTCAAAGGGGCGCCCAGACCTCAGGAAACCAGCCACACCATTTGTGATTGAAAAGGCAGCCTATTGAGGGAGATTCGAGCCTTTCTATGAGCTTGCTTTTTGGCTGAAAGTGACAAACAGCAGCTGCATGTCATCAGATCATTTTGGGTGTGGTTGTAATAGTTTGTTCTCATGATTTTGAGCCAATAAATCTCAAATTAGAGGAACTACTATTTTAGTTGTTGAATTTTCTTTATGCTTTGCATTTTCTATTTCTTCATAAGCATTTCAAAAACACAAAAAAAGCAGAAAACCCTCATTGAACATTAAACACACAAAAACAAAAATCAGCATCAGAAATAAGGGCACGAAGCGTTATTACAAACAGGTATGTTATAGTGGGATTGGCTTCTAGCAATGGTAGAGTTAGTCGATAAGGTGTGTCAAATTTGGGTTAATTTTGCTATGCATTGTGGTAGCTGGTTTTCTTTGTGATAGTTGTTGCTAGTTTTATCTATGTCTATGGTATCTCATGGTTGATTTTTTCAAGCATCTTTACAATTGTTGTTCTATTTGTATGTCTTGTCGATATTCCACTTTTGTTTGAACTCTTGTATTTTGTTAGATTACTAAAGGTGAGGACCCCAATAGAAACCATTTGTAATTTATCTAAGAAAAACAAATCTGACACAAGCAATCCAACCTAGAAACTACAACATGGGGGAAAACAACTAGAGTTGGCAATTTCTCAACCACCCTTCCTTTGGCAAAACAACAACAATAAGATTCAATAGAGCATGCAACAACAATCTCCCTATTCCCATTATGCCACTATTGGAACTGCAATGATGCTTAGGAAACCACCATGACATGCGAAACCATCCCAACAATAACAAAACTCCCACCTTATTGTACCTAGCAATTTTGTCACCATACAAAATGTTCTTTGGTTTAACTTTATTTATGATAGCTGGGTTGGTTGATGTAGTGAAAATTCTACATTCTTATGGATCATACCTTCCCAATTCAAGCATCTTTTCAAAAGCTTAGAGGTGGGAGATGATCTAAGATTTCTTCCAATTTCTCGCCGGTGTGTCATCTTTCTTCCAATTAGAATATTACCCTCCATTTCAAAACTTGCAACAAAAAAAATTGTAACCCTTTAAGTTTATGCATGTTAAAGTAAACCTCCACTTATCCACTATTTCAGCATCTAATTACCCTTCAAAACTCTTAGCTTCAACTTTGAAAGAGGAATGGTCGAGTGATTCTACCTTATATTTTACCTTTGTCTTTATTAAGATATACTTCTTCATCTATGAACTCTTCTCTATCTTCCTTATCATGGTGTTGTTCTTCCACTCCAAATTTCTTAGAAAAAGCAAAAACCACCATGCCTATGGATGCTTGGTTCTTAGCCATGAGATCTTTTTTCCTAGTGATGTCTTCTTGAGACTTCATCGCATGTTCAAAGCTTGAATTGAACCTACCAACTCTTCTTGCAAGGTTCTCTTCAATTTCCCCAGTCATTTACTCATTTCTTGCAAGATTCTCTTCAATTTCTTTGGTCATCTTCCTCACTTCTTGTAAATTATCTAATTCATAAGGCCGTTATTCTTCTTTCTTTGATCTTGTTACTGTCATACAAATCAACAAAAACAATTCTACATAATACCCAAAGATTAAGTGCTTTGAATATGAATTGTAATCTCTCAAGCTTTTTACTTGTTATGCATCAACAGATTATTATTATGTCCTACTTAAATCATACTTCAAATTGATAAAGATGGAATGTAGCTTATGCTAGAATTTACGTTATTGAATTTGTTCAAGTGAACTAAGTACCATAATTACATGAACAAGATGAAAACAACAAAGTACAATAATTACATGAACATGGTGCTTTGGTTGGACCCTTCTGTGGGTATGGATTTGGTGTTGTATCAGCTTTTTGTGCTGAAGGTGTTGAGGGTTGGGTGGTTTTCAAAGATTATTTTGAAGATCCAAATGTTGTTGCTGTTGTTGCTTGCTAAGGTCCTCCTTCTCACTGCAGTCTCTTCCTTCTCTCTAAATACTAGGTCTTCTTTTGAGGTGAAGGCCTCTCCTTTGAAGGTGGAGTCCTCTCCCTCTTGGGTTGAGATGTATTCTACGGATGAAGGTCTTTTTTGGTTTTTCCCATTGAGGGGGATCCCATTTCTATTGAGGTGGAATGTTGGTGTGCTGGGGTGTTGTGGCTGTGGTGGGTTGGACGAGCTTGGTCTTGTCTCCTATAGAGGTGGAGTGAGCAACTGGTTTTTATGGAACATGCTTGGAGCCTCGAGCTCTTGTGATGATCGCTCCTAGAGAGGTGGAGAGGGTATGTTGCTAGGCAAGATTTTGACTACTTTTGGGGCTCTGCTTCTACAAACCTATAACTTAGTTGTTTTTGCCAGTGGTATGGAGAGACTAATCTTCCTGAGTGACTGGTATGCTATCGCCTAGTTGTTGCAGGTTTTTCTTTTGGGTTTAAGGTCCCTGCCAAAACCTGGTTGTATTGGGTTGTTGGTCCCGTCAAAACCAATGGGTTCAAGATCCATGTAGTATCTTGGTTTTGTGTTGGACAGCTGATTTCAGCTGTTGGTTTGTATTTGTTTCGCTGCTGGGCTTTATTGTATTCTCTTTAGGCAGCTTGTCCACCCTGGTTTGGGTTTCGGGTCCCTTCAAAACCTGATGGTTTCAAGTCCATTCAAAACCTGTTGTAAATGGTTTCGGGTCCATTCAAAACCTGTTTCTCCTCTAATCAAAAACATAAGAAATTCAACCTAAAAATTCAAATGTAGAGAAAACAAGATAGAAGTAGCAATTTTCCAGCATCTTCCTTTTCTTTTGGTCAAAACAATTACAAAGAGCTCAAACAAAGCATGCTACATCTATCTATGTTCACTCAAACTACTTTCTACACCACAAGCCTTACTTCCACAACCAACTAAACTTCATAGCCCTTGTTCTTACACTCATGGTTTACAATTGAGCTTATGCCTCTTACTCACACAATCATTGAAGGTACCCGTTTGTGCACTAAAGGACTGCCAAATGTCATGAGATAAACTTGAAAAGAAGCCATCTTTTGCGGCAACTCTGTCATAATTTGCAATTGAGCTTGTGCCTCTTACACAATTATTGAAGAACCCCATTTGTGCACTTACGGACTCCCAAATGTCATGAAACTTGAAAAGAAGCCATCTTTTGCTGTAACTCTGTCTTTTTGTTATAATGGACAAAACTGCCACTACTATCTGAATGAAAGTGGCATCCATCAATGAACTACCATGACGCTTACAAAACTGCTATGGCAGTCGTAAAAATGTCACAAAAATAATGAAACCATCACACTACTTTATCTAACTATTTAATCACTGTGCTATCCGATTCAGCCATGTTTCCAACAGAATTATAGATTGGTTGATGAAGTGAAAAGTCTTTCGGACCCTTATGTATCAATTGCCACAATAGGGTGCTTGTAATGTCTCCCACTAGTTTTCATCCTCTATAAATATATTGGCTAACATATTGCCAATGGTGTGTTTAATATTACTAGGGTAAGGTGAATCCATAGTGTGCCTAACATGAACCTTAACAAACTGACCATACAGAGAGTGAACTTGAATTGACTGAAACCAACTCGGGTTATATAACATCCCACTTAATGTTTATTTGGGTGGGTACAGAAAAAAGTAAATAAAAATTTGACGAGCATGTGATACATATTAACAAAGTCGCATCACTCCTAGATCATATATGTAGTGCCCATATTAATACTAACGTAATGAAAATCGTGGTTGGCAAATGATAGGCAAATGCAGGCAAACTTCAGTATTGGAAAAATGGCAAATAATTGATAATTTTTATAATAAAAAAACTACGAATCCACATTTTCAATCGTCTCAGGCGCTAAATCCTGATTAAAAGAGACGTTAGCCATTAAAACGTGTGTCCGCCATGAAGATGAGGACTCGTGTCAAAAGAGTTGAATATATGAATTTGAATGTTGAGCTCAAGCAGTCATTCAATACCCTTCCCTGCTAACCTACAGTAGCACGAGATAATTCAATTGGGAGAATTTGACATGAAAGATAATTATTTGTGAGGGGTGAGAAAAGCAGTTTATCTAAACACTTGTGTTGAACAGGACGTAAGCAGCAAACACAAAAAGGACTGTGTGGAATAATAAGCGGATACCTCAAAAGACTTTTTTCTTCGTGTTCACTGGTTTCGCGTGGCGATATGCCTTAAGACTTAACAATAACAATGTTGTTTTTATTTAATATGGACAATGCATGACGTGATTGAAGATAAGATTTGTGCCATTACCTGGATGACTCTGAAGAGTCTGCATGGTTGCTGTGTGGACTCAAGCTTGCAATCTGCAGCCGCATTACCTATTCTTTAAACATCACTGCAAGTATGGGTGTAGTTAAGCTCATTTTAGCCTAGGTATTTATTGGTTAGCCGATAAGCTTTCATTGTTTACTCAAAATGTTTGGCAATCGTCGGAATTAAAAATAGCGACGACGTAAACCGTCGGAAAATTGTACGCCTTTGAAATTGTAAAAGGGCGCTTAGATGTATTGTCGGCAAATTATACGCCTTCGAATTTTTAGGATAGAATAAATGAGGGTTTCAAACAATCTATGGGAATCTCGGATAAACAATCACATCGATAGGTATAAAAGTTCTATGTTGATGGTGGGTAGTGCAAAGGGTCCATGTCAACAAGGTTCATGTCGGATTATTTTTATTTTACCAATCGTATAAGAGTCTATTTGTCAACCCGAAAAAATCCTTCAGGGAGAAATTTGTGCACGTTTCCTAATGTTTTTAGATCGTTTTTCAAAATTCACTTTTTTCGAGCTCAAATTTGGCATCAACCGATGGTGGACACCTGTTGCTCACTTCATTTTCTCACCGTGCTAGTACTAGGTCACTTAACTCCCATTAACTACGCATTTAATTCTCAACATTCCTCTATCGTCGGCCTTTTCATTACCACCTCAACATGTGTTTCATTTGATATCTCTTGTGTTAGCTTCACAGCTACGCCATTCTTGCTATCATTCTGCACTTTAAGTTGTTTCTTGCAGGACTAGTGCTAGTTCAGCTCAAGGCTGACGGTGGTGAGGCTATGGACGAGTGGTGGTGATACTCACTTTGCAATTTATGTGTTTTTCAACACCTCCTTGCCAAAAGGAAAAACATTTAACATTTGTTAGGGTAGGTGAGGTTGTGTTCCAACCTCACAATGGCAAAATCAATCCATTGCAAGAATTTTTTTTCGAATTTACTTGCATTTTTTTTCTATAAATAGCTTCTAAAACATGTTATGAAGGTTTCTTGTAGCTATATTATGGTCATGTGTGGACACACACACAGTCAAAAAATGTCTATTGAGGCTATATTATGGCCGGCTATGTGTATATGTGTGTATACACAAATATATATGCATATATATGTATGGTCAACTATGTGCCAATTGTGTGTATATGTGTGTATACACAAATATTTATGCATATATTTATGTATACACACATTTGGCCATAATATATTGTTTTTTCATCTTTTACCTCTACAATATATATAAGTATATTGACAATGTTTGAGGTTATTATATGCTTCACTGTTAAGGGTTTCTTGTAGCAATATTATGGTTGATTGTGTATATAAAATACTTACACACACACGTGTGTGTACACATAGTTGGTCAAAAAAATAATAGTAAATAATGTATGCAACTCTCCCTGTTAAGGGTATCATGCACCTATCTTTTGGTCGACTGTGTGTATATATACATACCATTAATGGGTTTCATAAGGTGGACTCTTAAGGGTTTCATGCACCTATAGTTTGGTCGACTATGTCCTCCACTAACATGAACCCCCCGCACAACATTACCTTCTCCCCCATTGTCTACTCAACCCTGTCCATAGTAAATTCACCTCTACTGGTATGGTCAATTTTTTGTTATCATTTTACATGAATTTATAGGATTTTTTGTTATCCCCATTGAAATGCTTGCACTACCACCACCACAATACCAACCTTAGCAACCATACCAGCCAAAGAGAAATAATTTTTACCCTTTCAATAATTATAGGTCACGATTGCCAGCACCTCCATCAAGACAAACGGTTGAAGCTATACAAAATGCAGTATTTTGTTCTTTTCATGAGACTGATGCACATACCGGTTCTACATGTCCTGAGAATTTAAGAATGAATCAAATCATCGGATACGCTGAAGCTGCACCCAAGTATTGTCCCTACACCAAGTTCAAATGTTGTCTTACTACAAACAAACAATTGTGATGGTGACTCTGTTGCGAGATACTTTAAAAGTGAACCCGTTATCAAAGAAGAAGAAGAAGACCTATGCCACTACTCTCTTGTAGTAAATCATGGAAGATATTTAGTGCTTGTGTTTACACATGTTCAACACTTGAAAGTGCAAAAGGAAGAAAAAGAGAGATAAAGAAAGTTAAAGAACAAGTTAAAGAAGCGGTTGCTCAAGACCCGTCTCTAGCCAATTTTGACATTGTAAACTCCATGATGAAGACCAAAGTTAAGATTTCTCAATTGGAGTATCTTCAAGACCATCCTAAACAGCTAGATCAAATTTGTAAGTTTGTAAAGAAGGAAGTTGTCATTCAACCTACATTGCTTGAATCATCTGTGTTAGCGAAAGAAAAGCCCAAACCCTTCTATATATCTCTATATATAGGAGGATTCAAATTAAGCAATTGCATCATAGACTTAGGATCTTCAAACAATGTCATGCATGTACAAGTGATGAATGCATTAGGACTTTTGTGCAATGAGACGCAATACAAATGTTATTCCCTTGAGTCCAAGTCGATGTTGTTGGTTGGACGATAGGAGAACACTCAAGTAAGGTTGGTCGCTTGTCTGAATAAAAAGATAATGATGACTATCCTAGTGGTTGACATTCTAGCCAACTACGGGATGTTGAGTTGGAGCTTCTGCAAAGATCTTGGTGGTAGGATACAGTTAGATTGGTCGTTTGTGACCATTCTTGTAAAGGAGGAAAAAATCAAGATAGACCTTGAGCCCAAATCTCGATTCATAGTGGTAAAGTCCCCATACCCTCTAGCCCAAATTCTATATCAAGAAACGGGTCTTGTTAATTATGTGACTCTGTTAGAGATAGAAATTGCAGACCAAAACATTGCTTGTCCTGAAAGGAGACTAACAAAGGATACAAAATTATGGACAATGCAGCTCGATGGGGGTTGTTCAACTGTCAGTTCAGGAGCAGGGAGAATGATCATCTCCCCTAAAGGACAGTTGTACCAATTGCATATTTCCTGCAATTGGAATTCACTAAAACTGAAAAATAGGCATTTTTGTTAAGCCTCAAAAATGTCGAAGACATAGGAACCAAACTCCTATGTGTAAAAGGGGATGTAGAGTTGATCGATGAGCCAATCAAAGGATATTTCTAGGTCAGAAAGGATCACCTATGGCATTATAGAAACTGAGTTTGGAACTCAATCAACTGGTTTGAAGCATTCGACATCCCAAAGATGGACGACAGCAAAACCAATGCCTCAGTGTTATCTACCTCCCTCTTTGCACCATATTCTGACTTTTGTCAAGGTGTCTTTGCCTAGGCATATGAAGATTTGAGGATCTTCATCTCAGAGGAATTGTCTCCTGCAATACCCATCAGAAGAGAAGTGAAGCCTTTTAGGCAGAAGCGACATTGTTGTAATCCATTCCCACTACCATACAACAGGCAATATTTGAAGCACTTCATTCTTTCGAGGATGGAGTATTTTTAATTTTTTTTGTAATGTGTTTCCCCTTTTTGTTATGTTTGTGTTATGTCGTGATGTGTTTCCCCATTTCGTGAAGTTTTCCTCGTGTTTTAGGTGATTAGGCAATCTTGTTTTAGGTGATTTTATTAGGGAAGTTCCAACTGATAGGTGATTAGGAAATGATGTTGACTCTATTTCCTAGCTAATAAGACACTGGTCTATGCTTAAAAATACAGAGATTTTTGGTTCTCATATGTTGTAAGTATCTGACATGGTCCCCAGACAAAGCCAATCGTTGTACCCAAAATTAAAATTTTTGCTTCATTAAGGCATTTTGGTAAAATGGTCAAAATCTTGTAAAAATTGTCATCGAAAGTCAATTTTTTTAAAAAATAAATTTTATATTTATAGAAATTTCTAAACATAGACATGATTTAGGGTTTGTTGGCAAAAAAATCTAAAAATAGAAATTTTTATTTTTTGAAAATGTTTAAAAATGGAATCTTTGATTTGAGGGCTTAAACTGATTTTGATTGGTTAAAAATATTTCTTGATCAAGTTGGTGCAGTCAGAATTGTCAAAAAGTCAGTTTTTCTCTTGTGGGTCTATTTCGCTTTTTCAGAAGATAAATCAAGACCTCTGATAATGGAGGATGGCCAACTACCAAGTGTTAGATTCAAAATCTCAAATGTTGCATAGATCGATCAACAGCAAAAGATGCTCGAGAAACGGTCAACAAAGGAGGGGAATGTAAAAATAATGGAATCTGTAAAAAATATTCATTGTCTGGAGAAAAAGGTGCCTTATTTCAAGGAGGGCACCTAGCTTTCAATGCCTTAGAATATTTTTCATGTTTTTTAGAAAACATCCAAAACTCCCTCATCAATCTGGTTTTGGCTTCCATAGAATCAGTTAGATGTAGCAACAGAGGCTGGTAGAAGGTACCATTCAACTCAAATATGATCAGGCTTGCTAGATTTATTGACTTTTAGTCTTTGTCATTCACCAACTGGCAAGAAACGACGTCCGAACAGGGGTCACTAGCTACATGCAAAACGAAGCAAAGCATAGTTGAAAATTGGAGAAAAATGGCTAACACTTTTGAGGTTTTATATGTTTGATGATGTCATCGGATGCATAGTTGAAAAATGGAGAAAAATGGTTAACACTTTTGAGGTTTTATGTGTTTGATGATGTCATCGGATGTGTAGTTGAAAAATAGAGAAAAATGGCTAACACTTTTGGGGTTTTACATGTTTGATGATGTCATTGAATGTGTATGTTTTTGCATGCATGCTTTTTGTAGCTATAAAAGAGGAATTCACCTTTTGATGCAAACAAAGTCATTTTTGATGCAAATGAAGTCAAATTTTTGCATGCATAGTTTCTATCTTCATGGATCGACGACAAAACAATAAGGTTTTGCATGCAAAGTGCTTTTTCATCTCCAAAGTCTACTCAAGAAAGCTTTGAGCATTCATTCTTCGTAATTTGCAGGTTAGTTTTTAGAGGAAGAAACATAAAATTTTCTTCTCATCAAGATTTGGATGCTCAAACGAAGTAATTTTTCAGTGTTCTTTGTGAATTTGAGATTGGGAAGCATAGAGGCACGCTTTTGCATGGTTTGTTTTTCTAGGGCATCATTTTTCATAAATAGGTGGTCAAATTTTTCAAGTTTCATTGATTTGAGTCTACTTATTTTTCACTCCTCTTGAAGATTGGAAAATTTTAAAAATTTGCATGTCGATCCCTATTTTTTAAGAAATCGTGCATGTTCGAGAAATCCTCAAAATTTTCAAAATCTGACGATTTGGGTCTTTTCAAAACGAGATTGTTTACAAAACCCATACCTCAAATTTTCAACCCTACTTTTTAGGAAAATTGTTGTTTTTAGTAGGTTGTCCAAGCATAGGCATGTTCATAGTCAAACTTCATGATTTTCATCATACAATACTCTTTCATTGAAAAATCAAGAGAAGTGTCAGAAGCATAAAGTTGCAAAAGAAACAAAGGTCATCACTCCAGTTGCAAAGTTGCCAAAATTATCAATCAGTGAGTCACCAGCTGAAGCATGCAAAGATTTATAGGAATAGAACTCAAGTAAAGGCGACGGTTAACTTGATGCATTTTTCAAGTTAAACTAGTTGTTCTCATTCATGCTTATCTATTCTTTTGAAATTTCAAATGTATAGTTGGAGTTTTTCTTGTTGTCAAATTAGTTAACTGATGTTAGCAGTTAGTTATTTGTTTAGTTATCTTTTGTTTAGTTTTAGAAATAAAAGCTTGCATGTTGGCAAGACTAGTTGTTAAAAATAAGGAAATTTTAGGGTTCCCTACTCCTTGTTTGCGTATAAATAAAGGCAGCCTTGCCCATTTATTTTTAACTGTTGTGATAACAAATTGCTAAGCCTACTTTGCCTGCAACTTTGTTATTCAGTGTCTGTTCAATTTTGTTTCAAGTGTAATTTGGTTTGATAGCATATTGTAAGCCTATTTTGCTACAATCTATTGTCCCAGAGGTGTTATTGTTGTTGTAGTTTGAGGAAATAAATCTCATGCCTACTTTGATTTGATATGCGATCTCAATATCTTTCAGTATTTTGTGTATATGTTTGGCTTGCATAATCTTTATTTCAACATACATGTTAAAAGTACAATGAGTCTTCAAGTGTGTTCTCGAAGCAAGTTTAATTAAGTATATGTGTTAAATCAAATCATTCCATGTTTGCTTCTGATTCTTAGGCTCTAAATTTACTCGAGAGTTGTTAGAAGCGTCATTAGTTTAGGCCTAGTTATAGTTGAAGTTACAAAACCAAAGAAAACGTCAGCTACAACGCTAAGAGTTTTATAACCTTGTGCTCTTAAGCTGAGAATAAAAAGATTGGTAGTAGTTTAGTATTTATTTTTAAGCATAATCAACAAAGAGGGAGCTTCCCATCCTAATTTGAAGAGCAGTCTAATCGTGCATAGCTACCCATTCCTAATCCACATTCCAAAGGAGCGAATTGAAACACCAACAAATTTGTTCATTTTTTTAATTGTAAGAGTTAGAATTGGGGATATGATAGTATAACATGCATTTTTTGTTTCATTGCACATACAACATTGATCTTTTGCAATCAACTCAATTAGATGCATGGTTAGTTTGTTCTTCAATTACACTCACTCTTACATGTATGAATTTGGTGTTTTAGTTTGTATCATTCTTTTAATTGTAAGAGTTAGAATTGAGGATATGATAGTATAACATGCATTGCATTGTTTCATTGCACACACACCATTGATTATTTGCAATCAACTCAATTAGATGCATGGTTATTAGTTTGTTCTTCAATTACACTCACTCTTACATGTATGAATTTGTTGTTTTAGTTTGTATCATTCTTTTAATTGTAAGAGTTAGAATTGGGGATATGATAGTATAGCATGCATTTTTTGTTTCATTGCACACACACTATTGATCATTTGCAATCAACTTAATTAGATGCATGGTTAGTTTGTTCTTCAATTACACTCACTCTTACAAATATAATTAACAATAATTAGACATGGTTTTCAAATTTTCCCCTTGTTCAACTATGTTGTAGTCTACCATTCAAAGTGAATTGGATGACTGCTGCAACATAGTTTAAAACTATCAAAAACTTCAAAAAATTGCATCTGATTATTGTATTCATTTGAATTAGATGTATGGTTTGTTTGTTCTTCAATTACACTCACATGTTCGAATATGGTGTTTCAATTTGTTTGGTTATTTGTACACATACATATGTATATGTATATGTATATGGATATGTATATGTATATGTACACATATGTATACATATGCACATATGTATGCATATGCACATATGTATGCATATGCACATATGTATGCATATGTACACATATGTATAAATATGTACATATGTATATATATGTACACATATGTATAAATATGTACATATGTATATATATGTACACATATGTATAAATATGTACATATGTATATATATGTACACATATGTATATATATGTACACGTATATATACATATGTATACATGTACCCAATATCGGCCCCTCTCCCTTATAGCTAACTATGATAATGGTTGACTCCTACTTTTTTATAAGCATTTCTGAAACAACATTATGAAATTTATATATAACTTCAAACAACACTATGGTATAAATATTTCCAACACTTTTTGATATAACATTATGAAATGTATATATAACTTCAAACAATAGTATGGTACAAATATTTCCAACCCTTTCTGATACAACATACTAAGATTAATATATAACTTCAAATAGGTGTACGGTACAAAAATTTTCAGCCCTTTGTGATACAACATTATGATACATATATGTGCATAGATAGATAGATATATATGTTTCCTATAGCCTTCTTCATTTACATTCAACTTAATTAGATGTATATATATGTTTATATATATATATATATATATATATATGTACATATATATTTGTACATATATATATATGTGTGTGTGTGTGTGTGTATAAATGTATGTATATGTATATGTAGATGTAGATATGTATATGTATATATCTAGATGTATATATGTATATATTTATATGTATATATCTATATGTATATATCTATATATCTATGTGTGTGTGTGTACACACACATATATATACAACTATATATTGTAGAGATAGATACATACATAAGTTTCCTATAGTCTTATTCATTTACATTCAACTTAATTAGATGTATGCTTTGTTAGTTCTTCAATTACAGTGACTCTAACAATTAGTGACTATAACATTTAGGAATATGTTGTTTGTATTCATATCATCATGTTGTTTCAAGTTACAAACTTTTGAAACAATCCCAACAATATTGTTAGAAACCTTCAAAACAATCACAACAAAACTGATCATACTAAACATTCAAATCAAGTAAAAAAACTTAGAAAATTGAAATCTGAAGGGAAGCTATCTTTTGTGTTTTTTGTGGCATGTGAATGAGTAGGACTCCAACTTTGAACTAGTTGGGTAATGCTTGGGATAGGTGAGGATGGATAGGACTCTGAATGAGTAGGACTCAAACTTTGAAATGGTTGGCTAATACTTGGGGTAGGTGAGGGTGGACAATATTGGGAGCATTGAATTGACACAAAGTCTGTGAATATCTTAATATCCTATGATGGTCAAGCAAGGGATTTAGAGGGTTGCTAAGTTGCCTTTCCCTTGCTGCCTCTTTTCTAGTCTTCTCCAATTCCTTTTCTTTTTTGCAGCTTCCCTTTCAATCCTTTGTTACTCCCTTTTTTGCTCCCTCTCCTTCTTTTTCAATTCTTTTTCAACCTTTCCTACTACTTGTTGATATTCTCTTTCTCTTTCAATTCTCAATAGTTCCTTCATATCCTTTGCTACAATTCTTTCTATCTTTTTCTATTCAATCTATTCCTTCTTCCTATCTTTCGGTAGATGAATTCCCTTCTTCCTCTCCTCTTGCTCATTTAGCAACACCATGTAGTCGTTAGTGGCGAGGAGTTGGGATCCTCTTGGAAGTTTAATCCCATGGTTAGCTAGCTGATTGGACTTGTCTTTCATTATATGAACAGGTAGCTTTAAGAATCAGGAGAGGTTTGAAGTTGTTTGGCTTCCCAATGGATCCATTGAATCCTCATAATTTGTTTCTTGCACTTAACTAACTATTTCCTCCAATTCGTCACCTAACTTCTCAGCTTCATTGTCTCCGTAATCAGCATAAAAATGAACTAACTATTTCCTCCAATTCGTCACCTAACTTCTCAGCTTCATTGTCTCCGTAATCAACATAAAAATGAACCAAATTATTTGGGCCCATGTTGTGTGGTGGAGAAGTAAATGCAAGACTTTGATCTAGGTCCACATACAAATCAATTCCAAGATTTGCAACACCCTCTAACAACCACGATTTCTCCTCAAATGCACTCGGTAGGGAAAAAGAGATGTCTGCAATAGAATTATGGTCTCCCAAAATTGGTGTTGGTGGTGGACTATGTTGGTCACCCAAACTTGGTGTTCCACTTGGTGATTAGTGGTATGAAAAACTTGAAGTTTGTGGTGGAATTTTTTGGTCTACACATTCGGTCACTTCAAGTGGACTTTGTTGATCTATAAGTTATGTTGTTCCATTTGTACATTCAGGCTCAGTTTGTGGCAAACCATTGCTAGATAGACTAAGAATGTTTTCAATAGAAAATGCTTCCTCGAGGGAAACAAATTAAAATGTCTTGCTAGGCCTCATGTCATCCACCAATGCATCTGGATTAAGAGGCCAAATACCTTCTTTTGAAGCCAACTCTTATGTTCTCAACTATTAATGCCTTCTCAAAAGCACGGTTGCCAAGTGTAGCCAATTTGGTCCTTATCTCTGAATTTGGATATCTGGAACACCATGTTGCTCTTTCCCTTTAAAATGTGACTTTAAAGAGGCAAATACACTCACATCAAGTGGTTTCAGCCTGTGTGATGTGTGGGTTGGTAGGGTAAGCAATTCAATGCCTAGTTTCCTTGCTTCCATAATTGTAGAAAAGGCTACATGGCTTCCATACCCATCAAATATGAAGTGTATATGGTTGGGCGAGACACCCCCAGGTACTTGCATAGAAAAATATTTCAACCATCTCAAAAATGGGTATTTCGTCATCCATGCATGAGGCTAAACAACCATACATGCTCTTGGCTCACAGTTGATTATGTTGTTGTAGAGGTGTTTTTTTCCTTTAAAAAAGTAAAAGTCTGGTATTTTCTACCTGACAACATCATTTGAACAACACAATTGTGATCCACTCCTAGCTCTTCGAGATAATATATGAAACACTTATGCTTCCCTTTTTGGCAAGCACCCTCATTGCACCGTTTCGCCCAGCTTGCAACCTCATCTCGTTGCAGTTCCAAATCCTTTGTGATCCATAATTCCCAACTATGTATGCCTTCTCCAATGTTTCATAGAATGCAACCACAACTACAAGATTTAGATTGACAACACAGTCTTTATCTTACTCTTGGGTTATCCTCAAACACAAATTAAGATGCCTTTTTTCTGAACCCCGTCCACCAAGACTTACCAAGAAGTCCTTCTTTGAAGGGATTAGGCCTATTCTACCATATTTGGGATACTTCAGATTTCAAATTCACAATCTCCAAACCATGGCCAACAAGAGCCATCTCCTTGCACCATTACATGAACTTTGCCTCTTCGTCATCATTTAGGACTGTTGGGGGTCCTTTCCTTTTTGTAGTGGTAAAACAACTCAACCAATTAGATAATGTGGTAGTTGCAAGACCCCACTTTTTGGCTGCACCTCTTGTTGACATGTTGTCTTCAACATCTTCAATGGCATGTTCCATGTCAGTTTGACCTTCTTAGTTGTTATAGTTGGGTTTACTTGGACTACAAGTTCAGTTGGCTACTCAATAAGAATTAGTTTGTCCTCATCACTATCTGGGAGACCCATAGGTTCGATCGGCTGTAGAACATGAAGTATGTCATCATCATCGCTATGTGGTAGCCTCACACCTCTCTTCTATGCAATAAAATTTGTTTTCCTTTGCTTAGTTACAACTCGTGTGGTTCTTATTGTCGCTTTATTCTTCCTCTATATTGAGCTAAGCGTAAGATTAGTAAACAACATACCCCACTCTATCTAATCATATATGCAAAAAATAGAATAACATAGAGTTAACCATATGCGTACATGTAAGAGTGAGTGTAAATGAAGAAAAAACTAACCAACATCTAATTGGGTTGATTGCAAATGATCAAGGGTGCATGTGCAATGAAACGAGCAATGCATGTTATACTATCATATCCCAATTCAAACTCTTACAAACCCTTGGGTGATCATGTTAACAAATTACTATAAGTAGAACTCAGTTAAGGGGTTAAATATAACTTGAAACAGTAGTATGATACAAGTATGTTAAACCCTTCCTGAAATAGCATAACGATACAAATATATATAAACTTGAAACAACAGTATGATACAAATATATAACTTGAAAGAGCAGTATGATACTGTTGTACCCAAAATAAATTTTTGACATTTTTCTTAAATTGAGCTAAATCATGTAAATTTATTGTCAAAAGTATGTTTAAGGTCAAACTAAACATAGGGTTTTTGTGAGTTTGTGTCAAGGAAGATGCTTGCAAATTTTTGAAAATTTGAAAATTAGGGTTTCAAACCCCCATTTTTAGGAAAACAATTGAAAAATAGGACCTTTCCAGAATTAGTTGAAAATGATTTTGATAGGATAAATTGGCTTCACGATCACACTAGTCAAGTCAAAATCACCAAAAAGTTTGTTTTACTCTGGTGGGTCTATTTTCATTTTTCAGAAAGAAAGTTAGGACCTTTGCAACCATTAATGGAAGAATGGCCAGTATCAATGGAGAAATCTAAACCTCAAAATCTTCAACGAAGAATCCATGGTGAAAATGCTCGAAAAGATGCTCTGCGACAGAGGGGATTCTCAAAAGTGAAAAATGCTAAAAATTGGCTAAGTCTGGAGAATGCACACCTTGCTACCAAGAGGAGGCTATGCAGTCAAATGAATTAGTCACTTTCCCAACACCCATACACTCATCATGGTGAAGGGGATTTCCAAGACGCACACGTTTGCATCGTCAACAATAACGCTCATCAATCAAGCTATACAACGAACGTGAGATGTGAAGAGATGAATATTTTTCAAAGGAATGATGAAAATGAAAACTAAAAGCACCCCTACTGGCCAATGGAACCCTTGGATTTAAGAGGTCAAATACAGTCATCAAATTCATCTGAAGCAGTCATCTTCTTTGTGCTCCTGTTGGCTTTCCAACACATTGTCAAGCGTGATCAACTGACTCAACGATCACCGAAAAATGTCAACGAAGTCAGGAGATGGTGCAACCAAGAACTGTAAAAAATGGCAATCAAACACGAGAAAAGGCGCCTCTATTGAAGAAAGGCACCCTTGAACAAGAGGATCCAGATGTCAATTTCTAAGAAAACTTGTCTTCGAGAGATCTCTTTGGCATCAACTCAGCTTTGCAATAAACCTGTTAGTCAGCCTATGAGACAAATCAAACAACAACAATGATCTCATATCAAAGCATGCAAAATGAAGGATAAATCAGTGAACTTCAAGGCAAAAGTGTGTCTGCTGGCTAGGGGCACCCTTCTATTTGAGTCACCTAATGAGGTTTTCAACTACTACTTTATACAAGGCATTTGTTCAACTCCCTCTCAGCTTCATGATCAATCCAACAACACATTCATAAGACCTGTCAAGCAATCGGAAGCATAGGTCCAAAGGAAAAACACCAAATATGGAGACTGAATAAAGAACATGGAGAAATTGGCTAAGTCTGAGGCTAAAAGTGCCCATGTTCGGAAAAGGCACCCTTATATTTGAAGCCACAGTTTCAGGTTTTTGGCTTTGTAGCTCCCAGGCATACCTCTTCAAAGTTGTTTCATCTCGGCAATGGATCCGTCAACAACAGCTTAGGACCAACTGAACAACCGGTAGTGAGGATCAAACAAAGGCACTTTAGCAAAAAAAAGTGTTTAACTCCTCAAAAGGACGCCTATAAAGTCAAACCAATTTTTGTTGACTTGAGTTAGAGATTTTGGAGGAAAAATTGGCTAAAACGTCCCACAATCAATGGAAATCAGTTTTAAGAACTCTAGATCAAACCAAATCATTCCTCAATCATGAGTTGGTGCCCAAATTTGATGCATTCAAACTTGAATCATTATACATCAAGCCTAGGCGTCATATTTCATTCTTTCTTTGTAGGTTGAAGGCTAAAACCATAATTTACTCTCCAAGACGTCTTTTCAAGATCTGACATAGGAGTTTTCACTGTTCTTCATATTTTTGAAGATTAGTTGCACAAAAGGATAATTTCTCACAAGTTGCATCCAGAAACGTATTTTTTCTAGAAAGACAATTGATAACTTCTAATCTTCTTTTTGTCCTTTTCCTCTCTTCTTGTCTTAGATCTTCTTGCATGTCCAAAAAAATAGCAGATAATCACATATCTGACTAACTAGGTATGATCAACATAGCTTATTCAACAAAACTCACGTGCCAAATTTTACCAGAAAAAGTTGCCCTGCTACCCCTATGTTTTAGGGTTCCATAAAAAGTCACAATTTCAAAAATTAGACAAACTGGGTTTGTTCAGCTTTGAAGCACCAACAATACCCATGTGTTAGATTTTTCTAGGAAAAATAAGCCCCTGCTGCCTCTAAAACCTCTACCCTGAAGGGCTCTTGCATGTACGAGGAAAAGTGATTTTTTTGGATTTCTAATGTTCTAGGTCCATTTAGAAAATTATTCTAAGGAAAACCCACGTCTCAAATTTTTTCAAACAAAAATTACCCCTCAGTAGGCTATTTTTAGTAGTTATAGAAAAAGTTGTCTGAAAATATGTGTTTACAGTCAACAGTCAAGTTTTTTAGAATACAGTACTCGCAAATTGAAATTAAGACCCAAATGGTCCTACTTCATGAATTTCTGAAAACAATCGACACGGACATGCATCAAGTGAAACCTGTAGTCAAGATGGAAGCCTTGGAAGGGTAAATGACATCACCGTTCAATGGATAGCCAAATATAGAAGATAGTCATTCTAAACACAGAGCTGCCACCGGTTACTACCACACTACCTTCCACATTCCATATCTGGATGACGCAACTACAAAGATCTAATATCAAAAGTAGTTTGTAAGAGGCAGAAGAAGTCAACACCTAGTTAGAAGAACTGTTGACTGGAGATGGTGAGGTGTAAAGCACCCACAAAGGATGTCCTACCCTCCAAAATAGCATTAATGGTGAACAAAAGTTAACTTGATGCCCCTTCCAAGTTAACTCATAGTCCCACAGATCATGCATGTCAAATCCCATTAATTATGGATGTCTATTTTGACTTCCTAGAATTATGGATCTCAGATCTCCACTAAATGTGGATGTCTATTTTGAAGACACATTTTGTAATTAAAGTTCACCTTTAGTTTAGTTTTAGTCAACCGAAGTAGACTTTCGGTTGACTCTTTGTTTAGTTTCAGTTAACTGAAGTAGATTTCCAATTAACTGTTTGCTCACCTACTTTTAGACATAGGAATAAATCTTGCTAATTGATTTGCAAGAACTCAATGTTAACTCAAGAAGACTTTAGGGTTGCCTACTCCTTTGAGTTCTATAAATAAGAGCCTTAGGCTCATTATTTTTTAACTTCACGGTAGCAAAATGTTGAGCAATTTTTCCTTCATATTGTTCGCTTAGTATATGTTCTTGGATCGTATTTGTTGTAGTTAAGCACCAAGTACAACTTGTGCTCTCTCTACTCAGATAGGTGTGTCCAATATTTGTTCATGTGTTCTTGGTTTGATCACCTCATGTGTCATAGTTTCTTGACACAAGTTGTCCCAACATGTATCTTTGGTGGATTATTGAGATAATAAATAAGGAGAGTTACCATGCCTTTGATCCAAAAGTCTCAAAGTTTTATCATTGTTTGTTGTATCCAATAATTTGTTTTCAATCTACACCTCGGAAAGGCCTTGGTGCCTCCTTGGGAATTTAGGAAATAATATTATCGTCCCTTTGTTGTTTCTCGTGATTTACTTTTCAGCCTACACCTCAGAAAGGTCTTGGTACCTCCTTGAGAATCCTGAGATATAAATTACCGTAAGGATCATTTGTGTGTATTTTATTTCAGTACATATCTAAGAGTTCAGAGCCTTTGGATGCATCCTGGGAGACTAATTCGACCAAGTGATCGAACCATCCATTCTCGCTCCTATGCCCTCATGCTCTATTAATCTTGAGGAGATGGGATAGATTAAAAGCTATTTTAGTCATAGTTAAGATCTGTTGAAACTAGAGAAAAGCTTAGCTACAGCGCATTGTGTTTATGCACCCTTGTGTCCTATTGCTGAGTAAAAAAGATAGGATAGTAGTTTACTTTATTCCTCTCATTTGTGCAAAAATCAGCAACAAGAGGGATCTTCCCCTCCCAATTTGAAGAAGCAAACACTACAAACTTGCAATAGCTAACTGTTTCTAATAAGCACTCCAGAGGTGCCAATTGAAACACCAATAGTTTTCTAGCATCCACCGTGGGGCAATGAGGCATAAAACTTCAAGAAAAAGCTAACGCTTTTATGTCATGAGAATGATCCTCTGGCATCCAATTGCATGAACCATACAAATCAATGGATGGTAACAACAATAATGTTGGCAAGAGACGTCCACCTTCATTACCTTGGGGTAATAACATTGGACCTTTGGATTTTTTAGGTAAATCATGAGTTACCTAAAGGGTCAAGGAAGCACTTTCCTCGATTTCATGGCGATGGAAGTCGACACCTAGATGAACATTTTCTTGCATTCACAATGACTTGCATCATCTTGCATGTACCACATGAAGACATCGCAGTGCATCTCTTTATGGAGACTCTTGTTGGGAATGCTGCTAACTAGTTCAGTCACTTGAAGCCAGGCGTTATTACAAGCTAGGAAACTATGAGCGACAAATTTTTGGTGAGATTCAAGCCCGCTGAAGACAATCATATGTTGTTTGCCCAGCTTTCAAATTCAAAGATGGAACACAATGAACACATGAGGGAATTTGTATCAAGATTTAATCATCTTGTTACAAGAATTTCTTCTACGCTCGATCCATCACCGTAGATTCTAATGAGCTATTTCATAAATGCTCTTCCATCAGAGATATCCTTCTTCCTAAAGATGGAAAAATAAATAGAGTTGAAGAGTGTGCAAGAACATGTCATCAAGTTGGAGGATAATATGATCACTTCCGACTTGATGAAAATAGATTATATTAGATCTCTAGTTCAACAACTGTACCAGCCAAAGAGAGATAATCTTTAGCCATGGTTACCAACATATCCATCAATACCAATTATTGAAGCTGCACACAGTGCAGTATTTTGTTGTTTCCATGACACTAATGAACATACCGGATTCATGTGTCTTGAGAATGTGAGAATGAGCCAAATCATGGGATATGAAGTTGCTCCCGATTCTAGTTTTGTACTAACAAGTTTGAAGGTTGTCTTACCACAGATGGACAACTTTGATGGCGACTCCGCAATGGGATACTTTGAACCCATTATTAAAGAAGAAAAAGAAGCATACCGTCAGTATTCTATTGCAGTGAATCATGAAAAATTTTCAACGCCTATGACTACACATGTTTAACACTTCAAAGCACAGAAAGAAGAGGAAGAAAGATGAAGATCAAACGAAAAGGGTAAAGAGGTGCCTTCCACTTCCAATCCCAGGTCTTCACAGAAGAATGCTATGCCAATTGCTCAAGATCCATCTTCAACAAATTTTGACATTGTAGCTTCCATGATGAAGACCAAGGTAAAAATATCTTAATTGGAATATCTTCAGGATCATCCAGGACAACTAGATCAGATTCTCAATGTTGTAAAGAAACAGGTTGTGCTCAAGTCATCTATCCAAGCAAGAGCAAAGCCTAAAATGGGTCCCAGTAATTATGTGACTCTGGCAGAGATAGAAATTGAAGATCAAAACATTGCTTGTTTTGAAAAGAGACTGACAGAGGACACAAGGTCATGGAAAACACAGTTTGATGGAGATTTTTCAAACACAAGTTCAGAAGCAGGGGAAATGAACATCTCTCCTAAAGGAAAGTTGCACCCATTTGTGCAATTGGAATTCACTGAAGCTGAGAAAGAGGTGCTTTTGTTAGGCATCAAAGATGCCAAATACATGGGAATCAAACTCCTATGTGTTAAAGATGATCTAGAGCTGATCCATGAGCCAATCAAAGGATATTTTCAGGTCAGCAAAGATCACCTACAACATTATAGAAATCGAGTTTGGAACTCGATTGACTAGTTTGAAGAGTTCAACATCCCAAGGATGGACTATAGCAGAACTAATGCCTCAGGGGTATCAGCTTTCCCATTTGCATCATATTTTGAATTTTGTCAAATTACTTTTTCTTGGATATATGAATACTTGAGAATCTTCATCCCAGAGGGATTATCTCCTACAATTACCATCAGAAGAGAAGTAAAGCCTTTCAGGTAGAAGCAACATCGATGGGAGGCTCTTCACACTGCCATGAAGCAAGCAATACTTAAAACATTTCGTCCCTTCGGGGATGGGGTGAGTTCTTTGTAAATAATTTTATTTTGCTTTAACATTATGTTTTTATGTTTTTCCCTGTTTCGTGAAGTATTGTCGTGTTTTAGGTGATTTCTTAGGTAGTCTTGTTTTAGGTGAATAATAGGCGAGGCCCAATAAATAAGTGAAATCCAATTATTCGGTGAATTAGGGAATAAGTCTTGACTCCATTGCCCAATTGATAAGAGTACTGGTCTGCAAAACTAGAGATTCTTGGTTCTCCTATGTCGTAAGTTTTTGACATGGTCACCAGACGAAGCTTAATGTTGTACCCAAAATAATTTTTTGAATTTTTTCTTAAATTGAGCTAAATCATGTAAATTTGTTGTCAAAAGTATTTTTTAGGTCAAACCAAACATAGGGTTTTTGTGGGTTTGTGTTAAGGAAGATGCTTGCAATTTTTAAAAAAATTGAAAACTAGGGTTTCAAACCCCTGTTTTTAGGAAAACCCTTGAAAATAGGACCTTTCTAAATTAGTTGAAAATAAATTTCATAAGATAAATTGGCTTCATGATCACACTAGTCAAGTCAAAATCATCAAAAAGTTTTTTTACTTTGGTGGGTCTATTTTCATTTTTTAGTGTGTATGTTAAATATGTATAATCAAAATGAAATAAACAAAACACAAATAATGGAACTTTAAACTGAAGAAAAGCAAGTAATTTGAATTTAAATAAACAAACGAAGCTTCTTCAGAGCCGTTCCATCTTCCTCTATCTCCAGAGATTTGTTTGAAGCTGCTGCTCTCAGATTGTATAAGCAAGGCTTCTCCAAATGACAATCTGCATAATGAGTAATGCAAAATGATAGAGCTTCTCTATGCTATATGTTGGTGAAGTGAAAATACTGACACGGATATGCACAGGGGCTGTGATTTGTGGATGCTATGATATGAAGTGGATATGCCATGATATGCTATGATTCTACACTATGCTTATGATACTAAAAGGCTGTAAATACTATGAAGGCTATGCTATTTCAATTTGGCTATAGTTTTTTTATTGAAAGCTTCTCTGTGATTGCAAAGACCCGGCAGTCCTTTTTATAGCTTTTTGCAGGCAAAATCCTGGCTGGCAAAGATCAATGGCTGTGAGATTGTCTAGTAAGTTTGAATGGTGAGAGATGGAGAGGTTGAGAGGAAGATGGAGAATGTTGGGAGGTTGGAGAGGAAGATGGAAGCCTGTCTTCAACCCACGGGAACAATCTTGCACAGGAATAGAGAAATTTATTTTTTCTGTTTTGGCAGTTTGTTTCACGGTTGTTGAAGATAATCCCCAAATTTATTAAATAAATAAATTTATTTAATTTCATTTATGTGAGTTTGATTTTTGATTTTAGAACTATAGAAGATTTAATTAAATATTTGAGATATTTAATTGTGATGTGACTTTAGAAGAATTAATTAAATATTTTGGAATATTTAATTGTGAATGGATATTAGAAGAATATATTTAAAAGAGAGAAATATTTAATCTTTATTTGAATAAAATATCCAAGCCAAGATTAAATGATAATTAATATAAATAAATCGTAATGTTTATTTTAATTAATTAAGAAATGAATAAGAAAAGATGATTAAATAAACTTATTTATTTAATCGAAATGAAAGAATGAACAATATAAATAAATTATTTAAATTTATTTATATGCAGATTGAATTCAAAGATTTTAATTAAATATTAAAAATATTTAATTACTTACCAGACTATTGTGATGTGACCATTTTTAGGTGTATACATTTAGAAATAAAGTTAGGACCTTCGTAGCCATTAATGGAAAAATGGCCAGTACCAGGTAGAGAAATCTAAACCTCAAAAGCTTCAACGAAGAATCCATGGTGAAAATGCTCGAAAAGATGCTCTGCAACGGAGGGGATTCTTAAAAGTGAAAAATGTTGAAAATTTGCTAAGTCTAGAGAATGCATGCCTTGCTACCAAGAGGAGGCTATGTAGTTAATGACTTAGTCACTTTCCCAACACCCACACATGTTGCATGATGAAGGTGATTTCCAAGACACACGCATTCACATCGTCAACAAAAACACTCAAATCAGTCAAGCTACACGGCGAACGTGAGATGTGAAGAGATGAATATTTTTCAAAGGAATGATAAAATTGCAAGCTAAAAGTGCCCCTGATGGCCAAGGGTACCCTTGGATTTAAGAGGTCAAATACAGTCATCAAATTCATTTGAAGCAATCATCTTCTTCGTACTCCTGCTGGCTTTCCAACGCATCATCAAGCGTGATCATCTAATTCATCGATCACTAGCAAACATCAATGAAGTCAGGAGATGGTGCAAGCAAGAAATTTCAAAAATGGGAGTCACACATGAGAAAAGGCGCCCCTGATGAAGAAAGGAACCCCTGAACAAGAGGATCCAAATGTTAATTTATGAGAAAACTTGTCTTCGGGAGATATCTCTGGCATCAGCTCAGCTTTGCAATAAAACTGTTAGTCAGCCTGCAAGAAAAATCAAACAACGATAGTGATCTCAGATCAAAGCATGCAAAATGGAGGATAAATCAGTTAACTTCAAGGAAAAAGCGCCCTTATTGGCTAGGGGCGCCCTTCTATTTGAGTCACCTAATGAGGTTTTTAGTCGTTTCTTTATACAAGGCATTTGTTTAGCTCCCTCTCAGCTTCGTGATCAACCCAACAACACATTCACAGAACCTGTTGAGCAATCAGAAGCAGAGATCCAATGGAAAACACCAAAGATGGAGACTAAATACAGAACATGGAGAAATTGGCTAAGTTTGAGGCTAAAAGCGCCCATGTTGGGAAAAGGCACCCTTGAATTTGAAGCCTTGGTTTTAGGTTTCTGGCTTTGTAGCTCCTAGGCATACCTCTTCAGAGTTGTTCCATCTCGGCAATGGATCCATTGACAACAACTCAGGATCAATTGAACAACTGGGAGTGAGGATCAAACAAAGGCACTTCAGCATGAAAAAAGTGTTCAACTCCTCAAAAGGATACCTAGAAAGTCAAACCAGTCTTTGTTGACTTGAGTTAGAGATTTTGGAGGAAAACTTGGCTAAAATGTCCCATAATCAGTGGAAATCAGTTTTAAGAACTCTAGATCAAACCAAATCACTCCTCAATCATGAGTTGGCACCCAAACTTGAATCATTATACATCAAGCCTAGGCGTCATATTTCATTATCTTTCTTTGCAGGTTGAAGGCTAAAATATTAATTTTCTCTCCAAGACGTCTTTTCAAGATCTAACAGAGGGGTTTTCATCTTTCTTCATATTTTTGAAGATCAATTGCACAAAAGGATAATTTCTCAGAGGCTGCATCTAGAAACATTTTTTTTCTAGAAAGACAGTTGATAACTTCCAATCTTCTTGTCCTTTTCCTCTCTTCTTGTCTTAGATCTTCTTGCATGTCCAAAAAATAGCAGATAATCAGAGATCTGACCAACTAGGTATGATCAACATAACATATTCAACAAAACCCGCATGCCAAATTTTACCAAAAAAAATTGCCTTGTTGCCCCTATTTTTTAGGGTTTCTGAAAAAAGTCACAATTTCAAAAATCAAACAAATTGGGTTTGTTCAGCTTTGAAGCACAAACAATACCTATGTGTCAGATTTTTCTGGGAAAAATAAGCCTCTACTACCTTTGAAACCTCTGCCCTGAAGGGCTCTTGCGTGTACAAGGAAAAGTGATTTATTGGGATTTCTGACGTTTTGGGTCCATTTAGAAAATTATTCTAAGTAAAACCCACGTCTCATATTTTTTCATAAAAATTACCCCTCGATAGGCTATTTTTAGTAGTTGTAGAAAAAGTTGTCTAAACATATTAGGGTTTACAGTCAACAGTCAATTTTTTCAAAATATAGTACTCACAAGTTGAAATTAAGACCAAAATGGTCCTACTTCACAACTTTCTGAAAACACTCGACACGAACATGCATCAAGTGAAACCCATAGTCAAGATGGACACCTTGGAAGGCGTAAATGACATCACCATTCAATGGATAGCCAAAAACAAAAGGTAGTCATTCTAAACACAGAGCCGCCACCGGCTACTACCACACTACCTTCCACATTCCATGCCTGGATGACATAGTTGCAAAGAAGATCTAATATCAAAAGCAGTTTGCAAGAGGCAGAAGAAGCCAACACCTAGTTATAAGAACTGTTGATTAGAGGTGGTGAGGTGTAAAGCACCCACAAAGGATGTCCTACCCTCCAAAATAGCATTAATGGTGAACAAAAGTTAACTTGATGCCCCTTTCCAAGTTAACTCATTGTCCCACAGATCATGTATGTCAGATCCCATTAATTATGGATGTCTATTTTGACTTCCACGAGTTATGGATCTCAGATCTCCACTAAATGTGGATGTCTATTTTGGAGACACATTTTTTAATTAAAGTTCACCTTTAGTTTAGTTTCAATCAACCGAAGTAGACTTCCAGTTGACTCTTTGTTTAGTTTCAGTTAACTGAAGTAGATTTCCAGTTAACTATTTGCTCACCTACTTTTAGACATAGGAATAAATCTTGCTAATTGATTGGCAAGAACTCAATGTTAACTCAAGAAGACTTTAGGGTTTCCTACTCCTTTGAGTTTTATAAATAAGAGCCTTGGGCTCATTATTTTGTAACTTTACTTCACGACAACAAAACGGTGAGCAATTTTTCCTTCATACTGTTCGCTTAGTATATGTTCTTGGATCGTATTTGTTGTAGTTAAGTACCAAATATAACTTGTGCTCTCTACTCAGATAGGTGTGTCCAATCTTTGTTCACGTGTTCTTGGTTTGATTTCCTCATGTGTCATAGTTTATTGACACAAGTTGTTGTCCCAACGTGTATCTTTGGTGGATTATTGAGATAATAAATCAGGAGAGTTACCATGCCTTTGATCCAAAAGTCTCAAAGTTTTGTCATTGTTTGTTGTATCCAATAATCTGTTTTCAATCTACACCTCGAAAAGGCCTTAGTGCCTCCTTAGGAATTTAGGAAATAAGATTATTTTCCCTTTGTTGTTTCTCGTGATTTACTTTTCAACCTACACCTTGGAAAGGTCTTGGTACCTCCTTGGGAATCCTGAGATATAAATTACCGTAAGGATCATTTTTGTGGATTTTATTTAAGTACGGATCTAGGAGTTTAGAGCCTTCAGATGCATCATGGGAGACTAATTCGACCAAGTGATCGAACCATCCATTCCTTCTCGTATGCCCTCATGCTCTGTTAATCTTGAGGAGATAGGATAGATTAAAAGCTAGTTTAGTCTTAGTTAAGATCTATCGAAACCAGAGAAAAGCTTAGCTACGGTGCATTGTGATTATCCACCCTTGTGTCCTACCATTGAGTAAAAAAGATAGGATAGTAGTTTACTTTATTCCTTCCATTTACACAAAAATCATCAACAAGAGGGATATTCCCTTCCCAATTTGAAGAAGCAAACACTACAAACTTGCAATAGCTGACCATTTCCAATAAGCACTCTAGAGGTGCTAATTGAAATGCCAACATATACAAATAAAACTTAAAACAACATTATGATATAACCTTGAAACAACAATATATTCTTGGAAAGGGTTTGAAATATTTCTATCATACTATTGTTTTAAGTTATATAAAAATTTCATTATGTTGTGTCAGAAATGGTTACCATACATCTAATTAAGTTGAATGGTAAATGAAGAAGGCTAAAGGAAACATACATATCTATCTATCTTGGCAATGATTGTTAGATTGCGAATGATTTTGTTGTGACTATTTTAAAGGTTTCTAACTTGAAACAAAAGTATGATTTTCATATAAACAACCTATTTGTACATATTATATTCACTGTAATTGAAGAACAAACAAAGCATACATCTAATCAAGTTGAATTTAAATGAAGAAGGCTATAGGAAATTTATGTATCTATATTTCTCTTCAATATATAGTTGTATATATGTATATGTATCATAATGTTGTATCCGAGAGGGTTTGATATGTATGTATCATAATGTTGTATCCGAGAGGGTTTGATATGTATGTATCATAATGTTGTATCCATGAGGGTTTGATATGTATGTATCATACTGTTGTTTCAAGTTATATATAAATTTCATAATGGTATTTCATAAATGGTTATAATAGAAGTAGGAGTCAACTATTATCATAGTTAGTATAAGGGAGAGGGGCTGATATTTACAATCAATGTAATTGAAGAACAAACAAAGCATACATCTAATTAAGTTGAATGTAAATGAAGAAGGCTAAACTTACGTGTGTGTATATATATATATTGTAGAGATAGATAGATACATAAGTTGAATGTAAACTAACAAGGCTATAGGAAACTTATGTATCTATGTGTATCTGCAATATATATTTATATGCATCATAATGTTGTATGAGAAAGGGTTGGAAATATTTGTACCTTACTACAGTTTGAAGTTATATAATAATATGAGTATGTTGTTTTAGTAATAGGTGTCGTATATATATATATATATATATATATATATATATATATTGTAGAGATAGATAGGTGCATACAAGTTGAATGTAAATGAAGAAGATTATAGGAAACTCATGTACCTATGTATCTCTACAATATATATGTATGTATGTATGCATGTATCATAATGTTATATCACAAAGGGTTGGAAATATTTGTACCGTACTACATGTTTGAAGTTAAATAAAAATATCAAAGTTATCTGTAAGGGAGAGTGACCGATATTGGGTCGGGGTTGTGTCGTGGGTATAGAATGTGACAACATGAACATCAAATGTATCATCCAAAACCATTTCATGTAAATGTAAATGAACATGGTATATGAAACACCAATTTCAATTAATTTAAATGTAAATGGACAAGGCATATGAAAGATGTGTGCATAAGTAAAATCGATAAAGGTAGGTTTTAGACATACCATAGAAGTTGAAGGAGGTGACTGCATTGCTTTGGAGGAGTTCATTTTCGACTAGGTGTCTCCAACAAAAACTCAGATATTTGAAATTGTGAATAGGTAGGTTGCATCACACAATTCTAGTCTCTTGTAAAATTAAATAGGTTGATAGAATTTGAATCGATACGTGCAAGTGGAGAAATTTGAATTCTAGGAGGGAATTTGATCTTGCATTGAAGGAATGAATGGTAGAAGTGATATGAAATGGGTACGTAGGAAATCTGGTTGATGATTTGAAAGGATATTTAAAAAAATTCTAATTCTAATAAGTTTTAATATTTTGTTCCGATTAATTTAATTTTAAATGTTTATTTTTAAAGTGTGGTTGATATAATTGCATTTTAAAAAAAATGTATTACATATTGAGCCTGAGTTCATTTTTGATATTTTTGCAAGTAAATTCAAAAAATGACTGGTGTATATGGACATGGTGGAACCAGTGGTTTGTCAAAAAGAGATGAGAAATGGAACATGTTTTATTGTAATTTGTTAAAATATAGTCACAACTCACTTTGTTGACAATGGCTTTTGTACATGTCAACTCACTTTGAATGCATGCCAACTCACTTTTAATGCAATAAAACTTACATTCTAAATAAAAATATATCCATATTCATTAACCTATTTTTGGGAAGGTGGAAAACAATATTTATATTATGGAAATAAATATATCTACTTGCATTAACCTATGATTAGGAAGGTGGAAAATAAATAGTCTACCTATGATAGGACATAATATGAATTTGACATGAACCTGTCATATCATATTAATACAAATATTTGAAATTTTTGGTGGCTCTTTTATTACCCAAAAGTGGGTCCCAGGCTGTCATATTCTATACCCACAACACAACCCCTACCCATGATTAGCTCCTCTCCCTTAGTATTCTCTTTTGCTTTCAAGTTGTATTGTCCATATATGCTTTATTTGACTTTGTTTTGCACATATTTTTTATTGCTTCATTATTTTTTGGGCACTTTTTAAATTTTGATATCCCACTTATTCATCCACTTGTCATTTTGTTTTATCCACATACCCTTCCTTCTATTTAATTTCTCTTATGTGACCATTTTGGACCACAAGGCAACTTCATGTTCTCTAGTCTCTTTAAATAGTTTAGCAACCAAATCATAGCCAATGTCTCCATGAAAAAGGTTTCAAATTCAACTAAGGCAATCTCCTAGGGAAGTAAAGTTTTTATTTTGAATCTACTTGTGATTAGATGATTTTATAATCTTTCTATCTATCTCCACTTCATTTTTGATGTGTTTCCCACCCAAACTTTACACTGATATATCACCACCAACACCACTAACAACTCAAAAAGAGTTTTCTTAGTTTTCTAGTCCCACAATTCAGCCCTTCTGCATCTATTTTGAAATGAGTGTAAGGTTTTTCATCCTCCTTGTATCTATTTTGCTCTCCACGTATCCCAACAAAGATTATTGTGGAAATCAAGGTCGAGATATTCATAATCATTAATCACTTGGAAGGGGGTACCTTCGAAGACAAATTCCATATGAACCTTCTTTCTCTTCAAGATAAATATTATGACCTTAGTTTTGCTTCACTTTCATCCCAAACTCTTGGCAAAATAATTCTAGAGCTTTCAAGTGTTCCCTCAAATCGTGCACTTATCTTTCCATTAAAATAAGATAATTTGCATATAGAAGCAACATATTACATAACTGGTTGAGTGAACACCCGCACCACCAAAATTTGTCTATCCATTCCTCTAGTTTATCAATGTACACCCCAAATAGCATAATAGATGGTAGACACCCCTATTTGACCCCAATGTCACTCCTAAAACAATTTTATAATCTTTGTTTGGTTCTAATTTTGGCCCAAACTTGATCATACAACCTATGAACAACAACCCTATACTTTTCTATAATTCCAAGCTGTTCCATTCTACTCCATAATTTGCTTCTAGGGAGAGTGTCAAATGTTTTTGTGAATTCAATGAAGCAACATAAGACCTCTCCTCCCTATTTATCCAAAACCTTTTGAATCAATTGTTTGAGGGTAATGCAATGATCAATGGTAAAGTGTTTTGGCCTCAATCCCCCTTGCCCTTTCACCCTATTTCCCTCATTTTCTATCCAAATACTAACTTGATTCTCTATCATTCTCTTGAAGGGTTTTTCAAAGAAAGGATTGATCATTATAGTGTAGTAGTTTGAAGAGTTGTTGACATCACCAATTTTGAGCAAGGGAATGATAACACTAGTTGTCAAATTTTCCAAAAAAAATTCAAATGACTCCATTAAATATTTTTTTGATGTGTGATGTGAGGGTTGTCAGACTCCATTATATGCATTCTACTTGTAAGCCATCTATGTCACATGATTTTTCCACAACAAGCTTTTTTATTCCTTCTTTGATATATTTCATGGAGAATAGTTTAGCCATTAAATTGATTACTAGAGGGACATCTAAATATCTTGAACTCTCATACAATAGTTTTGCATATTACAGTCATTGTAAATTTGTGAAATTGCTCTCTTTAGTTGTGTTTTTTTGTTGCAATTCTTTTCAAAAGCCTTGGGTTGTGTCTCTCAACAAAATTCAATTCTTTCCATCTTGCTTGCATGTAATCCTCTTTTAAAGTCTTGCTAGATTTTCATATTCATTTTTATTTTCCTAGATGTTGACCATTCTCTTTGTTGCCTTGTAGTCTTCACCATGTACCATAGATTCATCATAAAATCTATTAATTACCTCTTAGGCTTAGCCCTTTTGTACATACTGAGAACCTTATGAATAATTGAATTTAACTTGTCATTGCCTATTTTTCTTTTGTTTATATTGGTCATACCAATATCTCCTAGTTCTTGCAAAAAAAATTCAAGCATTGATTGAGAATTTCTTAGTTTTCCTATGTCAAGAGGATTGTGTCTTGAGTAGCCTCTTTCTTTTGATTTTTTTGTGATCTATCTTGTTGTTGAGTGCCTTTTTGCATATGATATTTACATATATCAAATTGTGATCTAATTTCATTTCTATGGGGCAATCCCTCGCCTCAACTTCTATAAACCTTATCATAAGATTCTATGAATAGATAACATAATTCACAACACTTTGACCATTATAGGTGTGACATGTAATGTTCCCTAACCTTATCCATGCTCTTATTCCCTTGTATATAATCAAATCGCACAAGTTGTATATCTCCAAAAAAAAATCTATGTACTACATATACCTCCTTTTTTGTCTTTAGAGTCTCTTTCCCACTTTTTATTATCTTCATATTCTAGCCATAAAGGGTTGTTTCTTATTCCCTCCTTATTTCTAAGACATAGATCTTGGCTATTTATTGTTTTTTTTATTATTCATAAATTTAATTATATTGATTGCTAAAAATATATTACGTTTTCAATCCATATACTATCAAGCTATCATAAACCACCCCAGAACCATCCAAAAAACTACCCAAAACTAGACGCAGTCATCCTTAACCCAAATAAACTAGAGACCAACCCACAATTTGAAAGGAAACACCATACATGTAATTCAAGCCAAACTACCAGAGAGCATCCCTACATTTGTCAAAAAAAGACTTACACCAAAACCAAACACCGCTAACCCATAAAAACTAGTTACCCATCCAACACATCGCCCTCAACAAGTAAGTATTCCCTGAAGAGTCGATGCCAATCCACCCCTCTTGAAGGCTCTAGGAATAAATGGTGCTTTAAAAAAATCAACCCACACCACACCCGGTCTTAGTGCCTCACGTTTGATGTCCAGAAGAAAGGGATATCGCTTGACCCTCATGCTAGGAAGAAGAGCTCGATGCATGTCACGAGGCCAAGGGAACCCCACACCCAGTTCAAAAATAATTACCACGTCCATGGATCCCTCCAATAGACTCTCCCAAACTAGCTTACGTACCATAAGCAACACCATTGCTTTCAACACCTCCAAATCCAAAAGCATAGCTAGAAAATGGGCCTCTCTATCAACATTTGTTTGCCAACACTCTAATGAATTCATATACTCCTCCCCCATAAGCAATTGCACCACCCCCAAAACCAATTCATCCAGTCCTTAAACACTGACTTTATCCACCCGTGCCTGATCCTCGTAAAGAAAGCCCATAGCTTCCTTTCTAATTGCAAACAAACATGAGTCTCTATCATTTTTGGTGGTGAAAATGAGGAGAGCCGAGAGTTTTAAAGGAAGATTAGACACCCATAATTTGTGTGTCCATCCCATCAACTCAGAAACCATTAACCACAACATCCTTCGACAAGACAAGCCTTAAATGGAGCCGAACATATACCTTTAGTCTCCCACCACCTTCCCTACATTTATTATCCTCCGTCGCCCCCATTTAGGACTGCGCCAGCCAATCCTATGTCATTAGGCACGTACCCACGATGACACCAATACCGAACCCATCCACTTGGCAGCTGCGGGAGCTATTTATTGTTATTGCATTAAAGTACCTTACTAAAATAATTTTTGCTACGATGTTATATGATCATGTTTCCTTTTTCAAATATGTAATATGGGTCCTCTTTTTCTAGTTTCTTCTTCTTATAGTATTTTGAGCGATGGGGATCAAAGTAACACATTACAAGATAAATTGTGAATTCTCTAACCTTTATTTGCATCCATATATACTAGTTATTTGGATCTTTATTTTCTACTTTTATGATTCTTTCCTAATACTCTCTTACTAGAATTATCACATCCCCATGACCCATGCCACTTTCATCTAACTCATTCCAAATTGAAATATACATGTAACCCTCAAAACTTAGAACCTTATAGTCCTCATGCTCATGTATTTTAGTGAGGAAAATTATGTCCTTCCCCTCTGTTATGGGCCTTAGACCAAGACCTCTCCTCAAAGGGTAACTTCTATAATTCAAACTTACCATTGAGAGGTGCTCCTAGGGGGCTCACCTTCCTATTTACCATGTGTTATTTTTTTGTTGATCTACATGACCATGCTTCATTAACTACATTTCTTGTCGCTACCACTTTTTCCCATTCCTTACTTAATTCTTTTAATTATGATGGAATTAAATCTTCATCTATGTAGAAATGTATATCTTTAACAAACCCTTTCTTCCTAAAAATTATGTTCTTGCCCTCAGTGTCTTTCAATGCTACCCTTACATTCCTATTTTTTTACATCTTGCATCATTCTTGCTTGATAGATATGCCATGTCCACTCCAACTTGTTTGTTAAAAAGTATTTTTATTAACTTTTCAGTGTGCTTACCATTCCCGTGGTCTTTCAACCCTTTTATTATTATAGTTATTTATTTGTCATGTCAAATTCATTCCTCCCATATTTGTAGACTGACTTACTTCTTTATGAGTTATCTTTGGTTATCCGCTAGCACTTTCACCACTTTTTCCCATAATTTTTCCTCTTTCAACTTGCTCCTTTAGTTTAGCTTCTTTGATCTCCATGCTTTCTATTGCTAATTGAAATTAATGTAAATGTTAATTGTGTCTCTTCTTAGTTGCCTTATAATTATTTCAATTGTTGATTTGCTTTAGTTATTACAATATGGATGAGATCTCTTGCTGACATTTTTTCTTATTGGTTGTAATTTGGCTATTTCATCTTTAAGTAGCTTGTTTTCCTAAATAAGTTTTTATTAGCAACCATGATCTCTTTTCATATGTCATCATTCATCTACTCTAATATCTCCAAGCCTTTAAGTCTCTTGTTTAGACCTATTAGCTATGTATATAAATTTGAGGACCGAATTAACAAAGTTAAACTAAGACTATATTGGTCATGTCTATCTTCATCCTTAGCTTATAATTCTACCTCTACTTCTCATTGCTTCACCCCCTTGATACACTTGAAATGGTGATTACCTAAGCATTCTCTTTTAATCCGATTTTCATGGTGGTATTGTCCTTTTTTATGTGTCTTTACTTGCCCTTGTGCTATCTTAGAGCTAGTTGCTACTCGGCTAAAGCACATTAGCCTTGGTAGGATTGTGACAAATTTATTACTCCCTAGAAATTTTTAATTTCTTGCTATTTTGGTTTTCCTTTGTTGTAAAATCCTCCTATATTGCTTAGAATTTACAAATGTTAGTTTTTCTCATTGCCCGATTCTTTGAATTTCATGCATCATTATTTTTAAGGGTGAAAGAGTGCCTCTAAAATCTCTATTGTTAAGAATGAGTGAGGATCTTGATTCCTTATGGGGTAAAGTGGAACATATGTTACTAGCATTCCTATTAAGGGTACTTTTCAATATTCCTTGATGATCCCTACTCCCCTTTTGTCTCCAAATTTCTCCGATGAAACAATTTTTGTGCTTTCTTTGTATTTTGAATAGTTTACTATTTGACTCACTTTTTGAAATGTAGAGTTATCCACCATAATATTCAAGCCCAATTTTAGAGCAACAATTATTGAGTTTTTTTTTGCAAATAAAACTAAAACCCGAGCATAATTTTGTGGTTACCAAAGTTTAAGGAGAGTTTTCTTTGTCAAATGAGATAGAAATAGAAATTGTAAGGAGGTTGTTTCTATAATATTTATATAATCTGTTCAAATGTTATTGTAAGTTTCACATTCTAAAATATATTTTTTTAATTTGACTATTTGGACTATACAAAAGATACAAGTTTTCTTCTCCCAATCTTCTTTTGACCTCTTCCACATCTCTTCTCTCATTCATCTTTTGATTTCTTCCATCTACTTGCTTCACAATGTGAGACCATTTAAAATTGACTATCTTACCAATAAGTCATATAGCAATAATGATTTTTTCGTATTACCGTGTTAAGTTAATTTAATTATGTAGATAAGGAAATTTTTCAAATGGAATTTAAAGTAAAAAAGATTATCAATTATAAGGAAAATCCTTAATTCCCAAGGTCACAACTTGGTAATAAAATTTTGAGTTAGCTATAGTCTAGTAATGTGTAATCAATTTATAAATTACAGATAAAAATATTACATATAGAATATATGTGTAATGGTGAATCATGTATGCATATGTCAATTCTCATAAGTTTTGACTCCATTTTGTGATAACATCTTAATACAATTATATAATTACAAATGGAATAATCTTGTATGAAGTTGGGCTCATTCTTTTATCCTTCAAATATTCTCATTATATACATTATTATTGTTAGAACATGATGTTATTATGGGTCATACCCTTATAACATTTATAAAATGTTCTAATATAAGATTATTAAACCTAATATATTATATGCTTATTAAGCATATCCCATGTAATATGTCTTTCATTCACTGAAGTAATATTTCCTAAGTTTTCACTTTCAAGTAAATAAACTATGTAACCTAACCATTGCCATTAACATCTCTAAAGCTTATGATAGGGTTTCCTAGCCTTTCATGTTTGTTGTCCTCAAGAAGTTTGGAATTGATGGTAGGTTCCTAAAGTTGATATTGGCTTGTGTCACTTCTCCTAGGTCTTCTTTTTTGGTTAATGGTGTTCCCCAGGGCTTCTTCTCTTGTTGGCGCGGTCTCAGGCAAGGGGACCCCCTTTCTCCCTACTTGTTTATTATTGTTGCTGAGGCCCTGCGAAAAAATATTCAAAAGTTGTTTTATGTGCAAGCTCTTAAAGGTATAAAGGTTGCTTCTTCTCTCAGCCCTGATTCCCATCAAAAATTTGTTTATGACACCTTGTTGTTTGGGGATGCTTCGGTGGGGAAAGCAGGTGCTTGGAAACAGATTCTCAATGATTATGCTGAAGTTTCTGGTTAGTGCATTAATTATGAAAAGAGTAAAATTTATTTCTTCAACACTGATCAACATATAAGGGACATAGTGAAAAGAATTTTGGGGTGTCAAGAAGCTGAGTTTCCTGATACATACATAGGGCTACCTCTATTTTCTAAGAGATTAGAAAATAATTACTGGAATATGTTATTAGAAAGGATTCAACATAAATTGGCAAGATGGGAGGGGAAGCTGCTGAGTCTAGCTGGTAAGATCCAACTCCTAAAACCCTCTCTCCAGAATATTCCACTGTATTACCTTTCCTTGATCAAAATTCTTGCTCATATAGGAGAGAAGATATAACAGATTCAGAGGAAATTCATGTGGTCAAGTACAAAGGAAAAAAACATACTTTCTCTTATAGCACCTCTGGCTACTTCTCATTGAGAAAGACCTATGAAGACTTGATGAGAGCCCAAGACGTTGTTCCTAGTCCCTTCTAGAAAGGGGTGTGGCTCAAGAATATGATTCCTAAAATAAAATTGTTTATGGTGGTTGGCGGCCCATGGAAATATCCTTACCATTGATAACCTGGTCAAGAGAGGTTTCTACCTTGTTAACTGGTGTTCTCTTTGTAAGCAGGAGGAAGAATTGATAACTCATTTGTTCTTCCATTGCAAGTATGCGAGGGAAGTATGGTCCACGGTGTTGCAATTGTTGTCTTCAGATTGGGTTTTTCCTAACTCAATGAAGTTGTTTATTGAAGGATGGTGTAATCATCCTTTCTCTCACAATGTCATAATAGATCTGTCACACCAAGTTCCCCTCTTTGTGTCTTGGGGGATTTGGAAGGAGAGAAACAATAGATTTTTTAGAGAGGTGGAGAGAAGCAGTGAGGAGGTGTTTCAGATAGTTAGAACACAAATTAAGGAAAATATGGAGGTAAGCAAACTCAGCTTCTCCAACTCTTGTCCGAACTATAAGGAGATGAGAATAAAACAAAATTGGGGTATTAGTAGAGATCTAACCAATTTGAACTAGACTAAGATGCTCAAAAGGTTGGGTATAGTCTAGTGCCCTCCTATGAAAGATTGGGTGAAATTCAATTTTGACGGATGTTCCAAAGGAAATTCGGGTTAGGTTGGAGTTAATGGCCTCGTGAGAAACAAAAATGGTGACTGCATTATGGCTTATGGTGGGAATCTTGAGATTTTTTCGAATACCAAAGCTGAAGCTTTAGCTATTTTTGGAGCTTTCAAATTCTTAAAGGAGTTGGGGCTCAAAAATGTTATAATTGAAGGGAACTCAAAACTTATTGTGGATAGTTTAAATAAAGTTGCTACCCCCTATGGTAAATTAAGGATATAATTAACAAATGTAAAGTTATTAAAAATAATTTTACTAATTGTCTGGTCCTACATGTGTACAGGGAAGGGAATTGTGTCGCTGACTATGCGGCCAATGAGGCACTCCAATGTAGGGGTTGGACTAGGTGGACCAATGGGAACATACCGCAGCCTTTGAGAGATATAATACTCAATGAAAAGTTTGAAAATGCATACCAAATGAATTCCTGAGAAGTTGGTTGGTGATAGGATGGAAGAGTATAGTGGGGAGCTGTCAAGCTTTCCTAATAATGATGGTCTAAGTGTTCGTGCGTACATTGGAGGATCCTTGAGGGATATTTTTTCATTAATTTCCCGTTAAAGTTTATGAGCAAAAATCACATGCAGATTATGGTTCTCTTAAAGGTTGTCTTTTCTAAATGTGTTGATTTTCCCTCTGTCAGTTATTCACAAATTTCTATAGAGGTAAATATATTTTAATTATGGGTGTTTTTGCTTGCAAAATTCATAATACCTTTTGGGCTCCGAGAAACGTGCAACAATCGTCCCTAAGAAGAAACACTTTGTTTTACATTTCCTCTGTGAGTCAATTGTTTCATTGGGTTTTGAATGTTGGTTTTGGTCTGGGAAGAAAGTTGGTTGCCAGGGAGAGTATAAATCCTAGCCAGTCTCTGCAAAAAAAATATTCAGACTAGCAAGATGGGAGGGCCAAGGAAAAGAACCAAACCATCTAATTGCCAAGCGCTAAAGCAAAATGGTGACCTATGGAGAATGTTTGAAAATTTGGGAATGGCTTCCTTTTTCTAGTCCCTAAAAGGCTACAATGAAACTTTAACGACGAAGTTTACAAACTCTTGGAGGAGAGGCTATGTTTCAATTGGAGCTGTGAAATTTGAAGTCACGACCTGTTTCATAGAAGAGGCCATGGGGCTGCAAAATTTTGGCTTGAAGGTTGCTAAGAAGAGTGGAGCTGATTATCAACGTTTTGTGGATAATTTTTTGCATAAGGGAGAAAATATCAAGCGGTTTCAAAACGGGTATGCTAGACTTTAACTTCCTCCTCCCTTTGCCCTTGTCTGGTTTGTTTGTCGTGAGATATTTCACCCTTGAGGGTCACTACATGTCCGTTCATGCTTATCATTTTCCTATTTTAAACCACATAAGACACGGGGAACACATAAATCTGTTGTTTTACCTTCTCTCTCCTCTATGCAGTTGAATATTGAGAAATGTGCTAACCCGCTACTGTACCAAGGCTTAATGCTTACACTGTATAAATATGCCCTTTCCAAAAATCCCCATGGGAATCCTCTAAATGCTAGAGAGGAGAATCCTGACCCTGCTGAAGAAGAAAATGTTGAGTTTCAGAGGTTGGAAAACCCTAAAGTTGTTGAACCTTTGGTTGTTGAGCATTCTCCCTGCAACCCCCTACTGTTGTTGCTAGAAAATTGCTTATCCCTGCTAAGAGTTCCTCTCTAGTGGATAATTTGTCGAAACTGTCTACCCCCCGGTCCCAGAAAAGTGAGGACTCAAAAAATCTGGACATGTTGCTTGCCAGAGCTACCCCTGAAAAATGAAAACACTCTCCCCTACTGCTCGAACTTCCTAAAGCCAAGAAATCTAGAAAAGAGGTCATTCCTCGTGAAGTTATCCATATTTCGGAGGATGTCATTCAAAAGGAAGAGGTTAAGGAGAAAGTATAGGGTCATGGGAGTGGCGAAAGGAGGTCGGCAAGGCTGGTGAAGGTAGCCTCGAAAGAGAAAAAAGGGAAAGAAAAAATGTTTGTTGATGTGGAGGATATCTCAGGCTATGAGGAATTTGAGGCTTAGGATGATGAGGATTATGAGTATTTTGACTTTGAGGAAATGACCTACAATATGGGGGAAGAAAAAGATGAGGAAGAGGAGGAGCAAGTAGAGCCGTCTAAAGAAAAGATGGAAATAGGGAATGTTGAGGAAAGAGGGCTCTCTGGTCGGGACAATAATTCTGATGATTTGAGTATTGATTTTCTTAAAAGTAGACTAACTTTCTTGTAGGTCCAATTTGAGGACATGGAAAAGGCTATGGTGACCCTAATTAGATTCTCCAATAGGTTGATGAGGCGTGTGATGTTGGGTGCATCCTCGGGTGAAGCTAAGATTAGCAGAAAACTAAAGAAGCAAGGAAAGGTGGACTCCCTCAAGCTGTTGGATGATATTGAGGGACCTGATTGGCGTGAGTATGTGGCTCTCTTAGGAGAGTATGGGGACCTGTTAAGAAAGGCCAACTAATGGCTTGGGTTATTGATTTCCTTGCTTTTGTTGTGTTTTTTTGTTTTATTTCAATAGCTGGGACTGTTCATATATTATCTTTAAGATCTGGTGGAATACCACTTAGTACACTGTGGATTTAATCAATGGTCTGCGTAGGTTAAACCTTGTTGGTAGTAATTTTTTGTTTTTGATAATTATGGGCTGGACTATAGCTTTGATGTTAAATCTGGTCCTACGAGCCAATATCTTGCTATTTTTTGGTGTGGCTGGTGGTGTTGTTTCCCACCTTGGTTTCCTTTTTTGATCTACTTTGTTCCATGGGATTAGGGCCCTTCCCTATTTATATTATCAAAAATAAATGAACTTAGATGTCATAAAAATAATCAACATTGATTCCATTCCAATATAATAATCCACAAATTATAATATTCTAATGAATGTGTACAAAGTACATACATAGCTTAATCGAGCTTCAAAGCAATAGATATAGATGGTCCATCGATCTCCTTTCAAATCTTGGTCTTTTATCACCTGATGAGGAGGAGAAGCATCACTCAATCATTTTTCCACCAACCATAGAATCATATGTGGTACCCCACACATCTATCATACGATAGATGGCCCTACCCTTTGACGAAGAGATTGGTGGAGTAACCTCATAACGACAACCATTCTGAGCTTAGTGTTGTGTCCTACATGACTAAAACTTGTAAACCCTGCAATCTGGAACTAGCATGCATAAATGGATCATGGTGAATTGACAATGGATCCAAAGGCTAACACACTACTTTGGCCAAAGTGTTCTCACTCATTACTTTGAGTGACAATCATCCTACTCACATACATACTCAAGCTCAATTTGACTTTAAGCCACTATAATTTATGCATAGGTATTTCCTCCAATGGGTAATATTTAACCCTAGAAACATCCTATTCTCTTTCCCACAAAATTAATGGTATTTCTACCCACAAATCATAAATACAAGTTACCCTCCCTTCAATAGATAATCAAATCCCAGGTGTAACTTACAAGCTATCTAATTCAATCAAATAAATTAGCTATGAATAACCCTTAATCTATCCTTGTTTAATCATTCCTACTATCTTAATACTAATGACAAACATTCCCTCCTATTATGGAGTAAATACAAGCACTTTCATAGAAAATCATAAAACAACTTTTTTTCCTTTTCAAAGAAAATGCTATGTTTTCCTAATGCAAGTAATCTCAAGCAGTTCAAATAAAGCATTCAATTCTCAATATTTCATAAATAAAGAAAAATAAGAGAAGACTAGATCCTCATGCCTGTAATACGCTTAACCCAATTGATAGACTTGATGCACAACCTTCCAACAACAACTTACTAGCTTACTTTACCAACTCACATCAATTCTTCACTATAGCCTCTTACTCAAGACAACACTATACTCTCACAAAATAAATCTATACTATCACAAAATAATTCTAGCTCTCACAAAGTAACTCGATGTAACAACCCTGGTGTTCTTCATAGTAAATTCCTAATGATTTCACCTCATGTGATAAACCATGAAGCCAAAACATAGCAATAAAAAAAAATTATTTCCACAATGTAAATTACATGCACAATTGAAATAACACTATTTCAAATCTTCCATTGCATTCCATTATAATTTTACAAGAGTGTACTTAATTACATACATAGCTCAACCGAGCTTCAGAGCAATAGATATAGATGGTCCAGGAATCCACGTTTCAAAACCTTGGTCTTCTGTCACCTATTGAGGAGAAGCATCACTCAAGCGCTTTTCCATCAACCACAGACTCATATGCGGTCCCATGCACATCTATCAAAGATAGATGGACCTACCCTTTGACGAAGAGATTTTTTGGGTAACCCCATACGACAAACCACACTAAGCTTAGTCTTGTGTCCTACATGACTAGAGTTTATAACCCTACAGTCCATAACTAGCATGCACTACATGGAAACAATGAACTGATAGTGGAACCAAAGGAAATCACACTACTTTGGCCAAAGTGTTCTCACTCAGTATTTCAAGTGAAGGTCAACTATTCACCTACACTTTATTAAGCTCATTTTGACTTAAGGCCATTATATCTATGCATAGGTAATCCCTCCAATGGGTAAGCTTTAACCCTAGGATTAACCTATCACCTTTAACAAAATCTAGGGTATCACTACTCATTAAGCCAAGGTACAAGTTCCCTCCCTCCAATGGACAACAATCCTAGGAGTAACCTACTAGCTAACTAGAATAATCAAATAACTAGCTATGAGCAACCCTTAAGCTACCCTTGTTAAATCATATCTAGTATATTAATACCTATGACAAAAAACCCCTCCTATTATGGAGTATTTACAAGCACTTCATAAACAATATATATATAACTAATGATAATATTAAGTGTGAAGTTGGTAATGCTATCTTTAATAAATAGGGATAATATTAATTATCTAGATATTATGAGTGTTTTTTATTTTGGGGAAAAGTAGGTTTTGATGGGACCTTAAACCCAAAGGTTTTGAGGGGACCTTAAACCCTTAACCTAGTTTTTCAGGGACCATGAACCCAGAAGAGAGCTAACATTAGGTTTTGATTGGGACCTTAAACCCAAAACCATAGCTAATTGAGAAGCCACAACCTTATTTTAGAACCAACCCAACTGAGAAGCCATCCCACGCACCACCTCCATAGGGCAAGGCCCCTCTCTATAGGGGAGGAAGATACGAGAGCTCAACCACCACAACAACCCAACTCTTGCTCATACTAGCTTCACCTCAAAAGGAACCAACACCACATCAAAAGGAATGAGCAAAGGAGGAGAAAATTTCCACTGGTCTTGCAACAAACAACTCCACCTCAAAAGGAGCGGGCTCTACCTCAACAAGAGCAAGCTTCACCTCTAGAGAAGACACCATCTACAAAAACCAGTCAAAAGAAACCACTCTAGTAGAACCAACACTTGTAGCAACCCAAGGTCTCATAAGAGAAGGAGACAAGAAACCATAGATAAAGAACAAATCAACCCACATCAACATGGGCTCCAAATACATCAAAATAACCAGAACCTAAGGCAACTTCCAAAAATAGAAAAAAAACTTTCCCCCAACAGACCTCAAAAACATCATCCTCTGGGAGGGAAATCGATAAAAAAAATCCTCCAAAAAGAGAGGAGAAATAGAAAAATCACCTCTAAAGGACAACACAAGCACATATATCACCAACCCCTATAAAAACAAAATTAGAACAACCCAACAGGGGCACAACACCAAACAGAGACAAGCCCCTTCAATGAGCCAGGAGGGGTTCTTCCCAAACCAGAAGAACACCAGAAACAACTGGGTCTGCAAGCTAAACCTTAGAAACAACCCAGACAAATAAGAGACACACTCTTCCTCAAAAAACAACTGACACCAAAAGAAGACGGTCCAAAACAACATCGAACATCCATTAAGAACCAAGTTGTGACAACATCCACCTGGAAGCAACATCATAAAAAAACTTAAGGGGTGAAAAGAAGCAACCCTCACCAACATTTATGTCATACCAACAGGCCGCCCCAAGGCAAGAGGCGCAATAGACATAAGAGCCTATGTAGATAGAGCTAAAAGGCCCACAAAACCAACGATGGAAGATAAATCCAAAAGCCCATGCACAACAAGCAACAACTTGTCCCAGAATGAAGTGGAGAGCCCTCTGACCAGTAGCAGTCCTCCAAAAATGCCCTCTCCAACCCAGTCGCCATCACCATCCTCCACTTCATAATCTCCCTCTCTTGCCTCTAAAGATTTCCAACTTCGTTCGCCACTCCTACTCCCGCCCTTCTGCTCCATAATGGAAATATATGGTGCACTGTTGTTTGTCAAAGTTAAAAAGTTAATTTACAAGTCCTGCTATTATGAGTGTTATAAACTTTAAAATAGGTATTTAATGGGGGGTGGTAGACTAATATAGAGTATTGAAGATAGTATTATTTTAATGTTAATACCCATAGGAATGGTAACAAATAAAGGTAGTCCTAATACTAATATGGATGTTC
Source organism: Sequoia sempervirens (assembly GCA_007258455.2). Lineage (NCBI taxonomy): Eukaryota > Viridiplantae > Streptophyta > Pinopsida > Cupressales > Cupressaceae > Sequoia > Sequoia sempervirens. Next base: position 46,647 of record VDFB02253603.1, read on the forward strand.
TCAAAGGTTATGTTACTATAGAGATTTAATGCTAACCTTATCAATAATATGTTCCATGTTTGGGTGTCGTTTAGATGAATACAAATGATGTTGTCAATTGGTGTAAAGTTGGAACAGTAATGTTTGATTTTAAAAAAGGAAAAAAAATAAATTTGTTTGGAGTGTACAAGACTCCATCATTATTTTTATTAATTCATATTAGATTTTTTTTTAATTTAGTAGTTTATCTTTAATTATTCTATTTTATTACTTACACATTTTATTTAGTTACTTTGTAGCATTTTATTACCTTAATCTTGGGGAGGGCATTGTAGAATGGAAGAGGGGAATACATTGGATAACAAACAAAACTTTGAGTTGCAGCAATAAAATAGAGAAAAGTAGATAGAGACGTACCATTTTGATAGAGGATCTTCATTTTAAATGCAAAAAAATAAAATGCATGTAACAGAGGAAGAGAGTAGAGTATGTGAGGCTAGATAAAAAGAGAGAAGTGGAAGCGTATGAGTGAACAAAGATTGCATAGGAAAGAATGTGCAAAAGACAATAAAATTGCAAAGAGAATGGTAAAGGTGCATGGATGGTTTAATAGATTAGACAATAGTAAAAGAAATTAATTTGTAGATATGAGAAAAATTGTGCAGTGAAAGAGCCATTGGTGTATATCAAAATTTTGAGAGAGTTCAACAAAGAGAAGTGGAATGTTAAAATAAAAATTTATGATTGCAAATTGTACCAAAATTGCCACCATGGATTTACTTTTGAATTATGTTAAAATTTAATTGACAAATGGAGTTATCAATTTGAGTTCTTTTAGCTACAGTTATTGAATTTGTGTTTGAAGATTTGGGTTTGAACAATAAGAGCGAGTTTGTTCATCTGTGTCAATTGGTATCAGAGCGAGGGGTTTTGAGTGCATAGGAAGAGTGCCAAACATGAGGCAGCCTATGCCAAGACCTACAAGTAGAGGAAGATGATTATGAAGAGCTCGAGAGAATTGTTGCAGGTGTATGAAGTCCTATGCGATTGAAAGCTTAAATTGTGAAGAATTTTTTTTGTAGAGCATGTGATTTGAAGGTTACAACAGACAAAGATGGGATGGGTCGTGAGAAGACCCATGCAAATACTATTTTGGGAGCAATATTGAGAGAAAGTGGAGAATGAGAAGTTTGAGGTGATGGGACAAATGGCTCATGAGGAAGTGGGAAATATTGAGGCAAGGATCAAGAAATTGGAAAATAATATTGGGAAAAGTGAGAGGAAAGTAGTAAAGAGGAGCGAGAAGAAGAGAGGACAATAGCCTGAGATGGACGAAGAAAGATGTGAGAGAAACCCATATCGAAGAAGTTGCAACAAAGACACGCCATGAGGAAGGCATGGAGGCAGAAGAAGAAAAGAAAGGCTGCAAGAGGAAGCAAGTGCAATAGTAGTAGCTGAAGATGGAGAGGATGAAGAAAATTTGTAGTTGAAGATGTTGGTGATAGAGGATGAGTGGATGAAAAATCTTGTAGTTGCAATGAAGGGTGAAGAAAGAAAAGTTGTAGCTAGCAAGGATGTGGAAGATGTCGCAGTGAAATTTAATGTTGCAGCTGCAAATGAAGATGAGGTAAATCAATTTTATGATGTTATTTTGTTTTCTGATGAGATGTTAGAAGGAGAGATGGATAGAGAACAAGAGCATGTTATAAATGCAACATATTTGATTGTAGAGATTGTGGAGGATGTTGTAGGTTATTTTTGGTGGAGGTGGTCGATTTGTGGTGGGTTTGATCTCACAAAGGAGAAGAGGAGAGTGAAGAGTATTTGGCAGAGGAGATCGGTCTATGGTGGACATGAGTCCAAAAGGAGAGGAAGAGGGAAGATAATGTAGTGTTATTGGAGAGGTTGTGCGTGTTTCAAAAAGGTGTTGGAAGAGGAGGAAAAATGGATAATTTGGTGCACTTGTTACAATGATGGAGTTCAGTACAGATTGTTCTCAATCTTGAAGGATGATTCTATCACTCAACGCCACCATTGTGAGCATATACTCATAATATTTCTACCCAACATGTCTGATGCAAGAGCATCCCGAACGAACGAGCTATTTGCACCACCCAAAAATATTTTTAGGTTTGGTTTTCAATTTTGTTTTGGTTTGATGGTCATTGGCATCTCTCAACATCACAAAACTTCAAAGTCAACAAATAATTGCAAGAATCAAACTTTGTTGATTTGTAGTTTCGACACTTCATAGACAATTATGTGAAATTTATTTCCAAGAATGCATAAGAGCTAGAGTAGAATCCTTTTGTAGGGGCATTTTGGAGGCACCATGTCAAATGTGCAAAAATAATTGAATTCATATCTTTCACTCTTTGAAAAAAATTAATGCCAAAAATTTGTGTTGTTAATACCGAAAGTGTGTCGTCGATTTACATAAAGATTAAATTTTCAAAATTTATGAGGGTTGGAGTGAAATATTTTTCCAGAAGACTTGAGGGGGGTCATAACACACGTTTGGGAAAAAAATTATGCAAATCAAAGAAATTTGGGTTTTTCCACTTGTGGACACCCGAATCCATCAATTAACAAAATTAGTCTTCTTCGAATTGATTTGAAGGGGGGTGATGGTTGCTGGTTTATTAGAAAAAATAAAAATGAAAATGAAGCAATGGAAATCCACCCAAGGTGAGTAGATGGGGCACAACATTTTTTAAAGATTTTAAAAAATGTATGCAAAGGTATAATTAAGGGATAAACCAAGAAATATGTAAATAATAAATTCAAAACAAACTATGCGTGGAAGAGGAAAAGGTAATGTTGAAGAGAGGGGAATAGAATGCTAAGGAACACACCATTCACGAAAGATATGATGTGTGCAAAAAAAGAGAAAAAGATAGTGCATTAATTTAATTGCATAGGAGAATAAAAGACACAAGGGGTTGTTGCATTAAAAAGGGAAGGCAAAAAGAGAGGTTCCCACCTATGTGTGTATTGGGATGAATGGAAGAGGTGGCTACATTGGATAATAGGTAAATCTTTGAGTTGAAACAATAAAACAAAGAAAGGTAGATAGAGGCGTACCATCTTGATTGAGGATCTTCATTTTAAATGCAAAAAAATAGAATGCATGTAACAGAAGAAGAGAGTAGAGTATGTGAGGGTAGATAAAAAGAGAGAAGTGGAAGTGTATGAGTGAACAAATATTTCATAGGAAAGAATGGGCAGAAGACAATAAAATTGCAAAGATAATGGTAAAGGTGTGTGGTCGGTTTAATTGACCGAACAATTGTAAAAGAAATTAATTTGCAGATATGAGAAAAATCGTGTAGTGAAAGAGCCATTGGTGAATATTAAAATTATAAGAGAGTTCAACAAAGAGAAGTGGAATGTTAAAATCAAAATTTTTGATTGCAAATTGTTCCAAAATTGCCACCATGGATTTACTTTTGAATTGTGTTAATCATTCAAGTTGTTTGATAATTGATAAATGGAGTTATCAATTTGAGTTCTTTTAGCTGCAAAATTTCAATTTATGTGTGAAGATTTGGGTTTGAACAACAAGAAAGTTTCTTTTTCTACATCACTATGGAATGGGAATTTGACGTTGCATAAGTTTGTAGCTTGACAAGGGCCTACGTCCATACCACCAACAATATTTATGTTGAAGACATTCCCTATTTGAATATAGTCAAAATGATTTTTGCAACCAACAGTTTACAACGCTTGACAACCATGCAAGATGGTCATAATGATCGTAACTGTCAAAATTTATCAATTTAAATATTTGTATTTGTTCATTGTATTTTTTTTGCCTTTTTTTGTTTTTGATTAGGTAAGCAGGGAAGGGCCTTGATCCCATATAATAGATACAGACCAAAAAAAGAGCTGAGAGAGGTGGGAAACAACACCACCTTAAAACCAAAAAACAACATTTGTTTTAGCATGCATGCCCAAATTTAATAGAATAACCAAGGTCCAACCATTATCAATCAAAAACATAAAGTTTTTACCAACATAATTTAATCTACAAATACCATTAATAAGATCGACAGTATTCTAGGTGGTATTCCACCATAACCTAAAGTAGATAAAAAAACAGTCCCATATGTGATAAAAAGCCAAAAAAACCCATCAAAAAACATCAGAGCAACAACACGAGCCATTAACTGGATTTCTTTAGCATCTCCCCATACTCTCCCATGAGAGCAATGTATTTGCGCCAGTCAGGGCCCTCTGTTTCATCCAGTAGCTTCAAGGTATCAGTTTTCCCCTGTTTCTTTAGTTTCCTAGTAAGCTTGGTTTCACCAGAAATCACTCCAAGCATTGCTCTTCTCATCAACCTATTAGTTACTCTCGTGAGAGTAACTGACACCTTCTCCATGTCTTCAAACTATACTTGCAAGAAAGTTAGTTTGCTTTTTAAAAACTCAATAATTATATCCTTGACTTTGTTCTCCATACCACAGAGCCCAAAATCTTACTCTTTCCTGACCTCAAACTTTTCCTCAGAAGGCTCCACTTGCTCCTCCTCTTCCTCCTACTCTTCCTCCTCCCCCATCTCATAGGCAGTGTCCTCAAAGTCCAAGTCTTCAGACTCTTCCTCTTCTTGTGCTTCAAAATCTTCATACCCCAAATCCTCCTCCTCATTCGTTGACACTTTTTGTTTTCCTTTTTTCTCTTTTGAGGCCACCTTCACCAGACGAGCTAACCTTCTTCCTCCACTACCACCACTCCCTTGCCCTTGTAAAATTTATTTATCCTCCTCCATTTGGTTCCCTTCCTCAAAGATATGAATTACATCTCTAGGATTAATGTTACATTTGGGTTTCTTTGCTTTCAAGGGCTCCAACAGCAGGGGAGAGTGTTTCCTCTTTTCAGGCGTTGCTTTAATAAGTTGTAATTCAAAACTTCTCAATTCCTCACTCTTCTACGACAAATGGGTAGAAGGATTAGACACATTAGCCACAAGGGAGTTACTTTTAGTAGGGATTAGCACATGCCTAGCGACAAAAGCAAGAGGGTGGTGGGGAATTTGTTCTTCAACCGAGAGATCATCAACAATGGGGTTTTCCTCCTTTGACTGTTGCACATTTTCCTCATCAGCTTGGTTGAGGTTCACATTCCTAGAAATTAAAGGATTTGCATGAGGATTGTGGGCTAGGGCATATTTATACAAGGTGAGCATAAGAACCTGGTGGAGGGGAGGGCTAGCTCCTTTTTCAATGTTAAGTTGCATGGAGGACAACAGATAGAAAGTCAGATTGATACGCTCCCCATGCCTAATATGGTTTAACAGAGGGAAGTGATACGCATGAACCGACATGTACCTACCCTTAAGAGTAAAATAACGCATAACAAATAGAATCACAAGAGAAAAAGGAGGAGGGAGTTTGAGTCTGGCATACCCATTCTGGAAGCGCTTGAGATTACGCCTTCATGAAGGAAATTATCAACAAACCTTTGGTAGTCCACTCCACTTTTTTTAGCCACTTTTAGCCCAGAATTCTGCAAACCTGTGGCTTTGGCAATGAAGTGAGTGGTGACCTCAAACTTCACAACTCCAATAGTGGCACTGCCTTTCCTCTAGGAGTTGGTGAATTTCACTGTTAAGCTCTCATTGTATCCTTTGAGAGATTGGAAGAATGAGACCATACCTACATTCTCAAACATCCTCCATAGGTCCACATTTTGTTTGAGGGCTTGACAGCTTGGCGGCTCTGTTCTTTTCCTAGGTCTGCCCATTTTACTCCTCTATAGATTCTTATGTTGCGTAGGAATTTTCTTCATACTCTCCCCCACAAACTTCCTTCTTCCCTGAATGAAACCGACGCTCAAAAACCAAACAATACACATAACTAGTGAAGAATGGAAATTTGAGAAGTTTCTTATTTTGAAAGCCAACTTCACATTTCTTGGAATCCAAAATTCATCATTAATCTTGCAAGCATTTACAATCTTAATTAAATTCATACCTTTCCCCATTATAGAAATACATGATTTTTGACAGAGGGCTTTTCGACACGCATAAAAATGACAACCTTTAGGAAATCCAATAACATCATGTGATTATTGAACATCAAATTTAAAGGAAATTTAATAAAATTATCTCCTTCCAAGATCCTCCTATACCATCTCGTACTCCATATGCCATCATTACATAGAAAGCTCAACAGGACCACTTCGTACTCCTTAGTCCTGCAAACCACCACCTTATTAATTTTGCATGCAATATACATTTCAAAATTTTCATTAAGAATGACATCTCTTAAAGTTGACGACATGTTTCCATTAGTCCAATGTGTCCATCCCCTGCGGCTCAGTGCCATGTTGGTCGCACAATCGACAGCTTTGTTCCCTTCCCTATACACATGTTGAACCTGACAGGTATTAAAAAACTTTTTAACTATCTATAATATTTTTTATTTCCCACAGAGGAGCAACTTCTTCATTTAGGATGTCCACAATTAGCTTAGAGTCCCCTTCAATGATAACATTTTTATACCCCAGTTCCTTTAGGAAATTGAAAGCTCCTAGATCAACCATTGCTTCAGCTTTGTTGTTAGATTTGACACCCAAATTAACTCCAAATCCCATAATACAATCACCTTGATGATTTCTTACCAGACCTCTAGCCCCAACTTGTCTTGGGTTTCCTTTTGAGCACCCATCAAAGTTACATTTAACCCAATATTTCAGTGGAGGACTCCAAATAATACCCATTCTATTAAGCATCTTAGACCAATTAAGATTGGTTAAGTCCCTCTTTATTCCCCAATTTTGTTATATCCTCATTTCTTTATAATTCGGCTAGGTGTTGGAGAATCTGTATCTTCCAACCTAAATGTTTTCCTTGATTTGGATTTTAATTATTTAACCTCCTAGTTGCTTCTCTCCTCGTCTCTAAAAATTCTATTATTCCTTTCCTTCCATAAACCCCAGGTAACAAAATGAGGCACTTGATTCCACAGGTCCACAATAACATTATGTGAAAAAGGGAAATTGGACCAACCCTCAATAAACAATTTCATAGAATTGAGGAACACCCAATCAGAAGATAACAACTGCATAAAGCAAGACCACACTTCCCTCACATACTAGAATTGAAAGAAAATATGAATTATGGACTCCTCTTCCTGCTTACAGAGTGAACACCTATTAACTAGTTGGAAGCCTTTCTTAACCAGGTTGTCAATGGTGAGAATTTTTCCATGGGTAGCAGTCGACCAAAAACTATTTATTTTAGGAACAAAATTCTTTAGCCACACCCTATCCTAGAAGTGATCAAGAACAACTTGGGCCCTCACAAGATCTTCATAGGTCTTTTTGACCGAGAAACAACCATAAGAGCTTATTTTCTAGAGCCACTCATTATCCCTTCCTCTATCAAACCAGTTAGCCTCCCCTATCAAATTATGCAGGTTGATCAGGATTGGATCCCAATTCACCTATCTTTGAACTCTCAGATTATTTCTCCTTAATAAAGTATCAAACTCCTTCCATTTTGGTTCTTCTGTATCCCAGTTTATATAATCACACACCTTTTTACCACATATCCTATTTATGCTATATTTGAGAGGATTCAAATCATCATGGGCTGACAGAGTGGAAACCTCTATCCAAGGGTCTTTCCAAAAAATAGTATAATTCTCATTCCCTATTCTCTTCCTTGCCCCCATTTTTAGCACATTCCTCAACCTCACAAGATGGTTCCATAAAGTTGAACCAGGAGGCAGATCCAATTGTGAGAGAAAGCAACCAATATTCCTATTCCTTAAGTACTTAGCTTGAATTTTTTTGACCCAATCTTTTGAACCTTACAGGAGATTCCAACCAATTTTAGCCATTAAAGATTTATTTAGCATTGTAATTCTTCTCATCCCCAGACCCCCACATCTTTTAGGCAATCACACTCTATCCCAACTGACTAGAGATAGTTTGTTTTTTCTTTTGTTCCTGACCACAATTTTTTTTGTTGAATCTGTTCAATCTTCTCCCCAATATGAGCATGGATTTTAAAGAGGGATAGATAATAAATTGGAATATTCTGAAAAGAGGATTTAAGGAGTTGAATTTTACCATCCAAACTTAGAAGCTTCCCCTTCCATCCTGACAGTTTGTTTTGAATTCTCTCTATCAATTGGTTCCAATAAATATTCTCCAGTTTCTTAGAAAACAAAGGGAGGCCCAGGTAGGCATCCGGTAATTCAGCTTCCTAACATCTCAATTTTTTTTTCACTCTATCCTTTATCTGTTGATCAGTGTTGAAGAAGTAAACTTTTTTTTTTCATAGTTTATGCACTGACTAGAAGCAACAACATAATCATTGAGAACCTGTTTCCATAAGCCTGCTTCCCCAACCGAAGCATCACCAAACATTAGAGTATCATCAACAAACTATTGATGGGAATCAAGCCTGAGAGAGGAGGAAGCTTTCACACCTTTGAGAGCTTGTGAGTCCACCAACTTTTGAAAATTCTTGCCTAGAACTTCAACAATAATGATAAACAAGTAGGGAGAAAGAGGGTCACCTTGTCTAAGCCCACGACCACATGAAAAGAATCCTTGAGGAACACCATTGACCAGGACAAAATACATGGGGTAGTAACATAAGCAAAAATCAACTTAAGGAATCTACCATTGATCCCAAAATTTTTAAGAACAACAAAAAGGAAAGGCTAGGAAAACCTATCACAGGCCTTGGAATATTAATTTTAATGGCCATCCCAAGCTTTTTTGAGTGGTCCATAGAGTGAATTATTTTGTGGGTAGAGATAACAACATAAAGAATGTTTCTACCTTGAACAAAACCTTTTTGATTAGAGGCTATCATTTTTCCAAGCACGAGTTTGAGTCTATACCCCTGAATTTTGGAGAAAATTTTATAGACCATGTTGCAAAGGCTAATAGGTCTATAATCTTTCATGGCTGAGGCATCAACAGTTTTGGGAATAAGAGCTATAAAAGTAGCATTCAAATGGTTCAACAACCTTCCCGATCTAAAAAAAATCCCTAACAACATTAAAGAGATCAACTTTGACTATATCCTAGTAATTTTGAAAAAAAATTAGGAGGGAAACCATCTGGTCCAGGGGCTTTAAAGGCACCAAAGGAGAAAACAACTGTTCTGACTTCTTCCATAGAAACAACATTAAACATTATTTTTAAGTCTAAACCTGAAATTACATTAGGGATAACTTCAAGAAAGTCAACATTTACCTGATAGCATTGTCAGGGTTCATAAGATAAGACGAGAATAAGTCAACAATTTCCTTTGCAATATCTTTTTCATTGGTCACAATAGAACCGTCTTCTTTCACCAGTGATCTAATTTTTTTTCTGCTTCTGTGTTTAAGGGTGGATTGGTGGAAGAATTTTGTGTTTCTATCCCCTTCCGTCAACCATTAGACCCTTGAATTTTGTTTCCAAAAGATTTCCTCCCTTTTATTTATCTTATACCATTAGGATCTAAGACCTCTTTCCTTCGCACAAATCTATTAATCCATTAGGCCAGTTTCCATAATATCCTGAACCTCTTTTAAGATTTTTCCCAGATTATTCTTTATCTCAAAGATGTTGCCAAAGGTCAGCTTATTCCACCCTTTCACTTTTTTCTTAATTCGACATAGCTTTTTTGCCAAACAATACATAGGAGTGCCTATTATGGGCTCCTCCCACCAAGATTGAACTAAAGTAGCAAAATCCGAGTGGAGGCCCCACATAACTTCAAATCGAAAAGGGAAGGGACCCCTATTATGGTCCAGATTTCTTTTCAGCGCCAAAGCATTATGATCAGATCCAGACCTTGGGAGAGCAGAAAGAGAAAGGAATTGGGAAATATCCTAGTTAGTAGAGATCAAGAATCTATCCAATTTGACTTGGATAAGATGGTTTCCATTCCTCTTATTAGACTAGGTATACTTTGTTCCTTGGAGGGGATATCAATTAGACCAACCATATTAAAGAACTCAGCCAGCTCCATCATACTATATGGGAAATCATCCAACCCTCCTAACTTTTTCTGAGGGTGAGAGAGGAGAATTAAAGTCCCCTCCAAGAATCTAGTTGTCATCACTCCTATCAAAAATAGATTCAATAAGTTGTTCCCACAACAACACTCTATCTATGCTAGAATTTGGGGCATAGATATTAACAAGATTCCATTTCTCTTGAGAAACGATGTCTTCCAGAGTAATCTCAAGACTATTCTTACTCACAGAATGCAAAAAGCCTTTCAATTTAGAAGAATTCCAGAGAGTAGCAATACCACCTGAAGCTCCTTCAGCCTCACTAACAAAAAAGTTAGCACCTGGATAGATGCTAACAATAGCTTTCTCAAAAGTCTATTTCTTCATCTTCATTTCTTGTAAAAGTAGGACATCCACTTTATTGTCAAGAATGCATGATTTAACCAAAAACTGTTTATAGGGTCTATTAAGACCCCTTATGTTCCATGAGATGTACTTCATTGTAAACAATAGAAACAACCCCACCTCCATTCAAGCCCAACCCCCATACTACTTCTTCTTGGGCTTTGATCCCGTGATTGAGTCCAAGGTTCTATGTTTTCCAACTACCACATCCCTCACAGTATCCTTAATTCTTAATTCCTTTTGGGAGGGTCTACCCACCTTGTTTCCCCCTCCAACATCTAGTTTCTTTTTCTTTTTGCTTTTCGTAGTTGCTTGTGACCATCCCTCCTCATCCTCCTTATCACTAGACCCTCGAGGAAAACCAAGAAGGGCCAGTGAATCGCTCAAATTTTTAGCACCAAGATGAGAAGCAAGATTAATCTCCTTTTGAGATAGGGAAGTGTCGTCCATAACATACTCTCCCTCTTCCAAGACTTCATCAATACCATTAATCTACTCCCTCTCCTTCAAAGCTGATACATTCATCACCAATAGGGGATCCTCACCTTGGACCTTCTCTTGAATTGTATCTTCCCTTCGCAAATCCTTGAGGGAAGGAAAGCCCAGAGTAGGAAGGGAATAAGCAGGGGCCACCACATTGAGGTTCAGGCCACCCAACTCATTAACTTCGACCTGAGGCTCAGATACAACCATCTTTTCAAGATCCTGATTATCCTTTAGAAGACGGATAGACACCTTCTAGGGGGAAGTAGAAGAAGGCTGTACTCCAGAAGCCATAGCCTTACATGGGAAGTCCTCTTCAGAATTTTTTCCTTTGGATTTAGATACCTCACCCAATATCGCACACGAATCAATAAGATGGCCAAACCTCTTACATTACTGGTAAAAGAGGCAGGCATTTTCATACTCTAGGGGTTGAGTCCAGTTACCAAGCTTAGACTTCAATAATATTGATGAGGGTAGAACCGTATTAACAACCACATTAACACATATTCGAGCATACACCATCCTTGAACTCTCCTAGGTAATCTTATCAATTGCCAAGAGGCTCCCAAAGGAGTTCACAATGCTCTTTAAGATTCCCATCTCCTAGAATTCCATAGGAAGGCCCGAAAGGTGAACCCAAGTTGGCGTAGAGGCCTCCAAATCAGTCGACGGGTCAAAACCTAGTTTCCATTTGCATAGTGAAAAAAATATTAAAACCCAGGTCAAAAGCCCATGGAACCCCAATTAAAGCTTTTAGCATATCTTTGTACACCAAAATGAAAACAAAAAATACCTTTGGGCATGGCATTTATGGTGACGTTGTCCTTGATATTCTAGGTGGAAGCAACCCATTGAGAACAAGTTCAATATTTGGCCTGTACACCAAAAATTTACCAACAAGAGGCATTTTGAGGTTATCCATCACGTTCAGCATGAGAACCTCAGGGACATCTACTTCCTAGCTAGTAATCGAGCAGGAAGTAGATTCGACAAGTCTTTTAGACTGGGCTGGCGAGTTAGACCCCACTAGTTTTTCCACGTAGGACGCCGAAGCTTCCTAAAAAAAAAAAGGAATTCAGCCCGAAAGTTAGAGGAAAGGGAAAATTCCTAGAGATTCCCTCCGTCATTTCCACAGGGGAAAAGACTGCAGTACAAGGAGGGGACATCTTTTCAGAAGTAGCCAGATTGGCCACTACCACTGCAGGCATAGCACCAAGAAAGAGGACAACATCCATAGAATGGGGAGCCTTCATGTCCCCCTCCCCCCCCAAGCTACCCATGAAGTAGTCTAATCAAAACAGTGCCAAAAATTCAAAAAGCAGCCAGAGCGGGAAATGTCAGCGCAGAGTAGAGTCGAGCATTACTTGAAAACGTCCATAACAATCCATAACAATGTTAAATCTAATGAACACAATGAGTTTCAGACTGCATTTGGCAATATAATATGTAAAATATTTTGCATTCCTTTGATTTACATGCTTTTGATTTTTCCTTTCGATTGTTGTATTTTTTATTTTTCTAGTTTGTTGTATTTTCTTTTTTTTCCATTCTCTTATTTTGTTCGCCTTTTTAATTTACAAGAACCATTGGAACTTAAAAAAATGAAATTTAACATTGACATGCATATATAACTAGTATTATATATATGTTAATATATTATAATAACAAAATAATATTAATATAAATAACTTAATTAATAAAATATATTTAAATAATTTAGTTATTATTATCAAATAGTAAAATTATACTATAATACTATAATTAATACTATAATAACTCATATAATATTATAGATAAGTAATATTATATCTTATCATATAATAATTACTATATAATAATATTATAATATGATATTGTAGTTATTATATAATACATATAATTAATTTGACTTATAATATATAATATTATATTAATATTATAAATATATTGATAATTTATATATTATAAAACTATACAACATAGTTGATAATATAAAATTTGAAATTATATATTATTAATATATATTTATAATATACTTATTATAAGACTAATATATTAACAACTAAAAAAAGTTATTAATAATATATTATATATTATAGCTATTTATTATAAATGTTTATATACTATAATATACAATATTATATATTATAAAATAACATAATATGATATTATATTATATTATATCATATTATTAATACTTATTAATAATATATATTATCTACGATTAGTAAATGGGCTATCATAGTTTGTTGTGGTGTATAATGTGCAAATCAAGTGAAGAAGAAGCAAATCACCTGTTGCTTGGTTGTCCCTTTACTTAAGAGTGTTTGAAGTGGTTATGTGCAAAATTGGGTTGGGTAGGTGCCCTTTCGAATGACATTCTATCCCTTTTCAAATCTTGGCCCTTGTTAAAAAGGAAAGTGATATATTCAAGTATATGGCTAATTAGCCCATCCATTCTGATTTGGGAGATATGGAAAGAGTGGAACGCGAGAATATTCCATGGCAAGGAAATGACTACTTCATCCTTTCAAAACAAGGTGGAGGTAACCATTGTTGAGTTTGTGAATAGTAGAGTTTCAAGAATGAATCCTCAAAAATTGGAATTCACAAAATGGGATACAAAGTTGAGACTTGGGTGGTTTGGTCTCAAGATCCCATAATTTGGTAGTCAAGGGGTTTCGGGACAATAAGAACCTCATGCCAAGGTTGTTTGGAGGCCTCCTACTTAGTCATGAGTTAAATTGAATTTTGATGGGGCATCAAGAGGGAATCCAGGAAAGTTGGGGGTAGGATGCATAATTCACAAATGGAAAGGGGCTATAGTAGGGGGACTTTTGGCCCCTCTCCTTATTGGGATGAATAACAATAGAACTATATGCAGTGATTCAAGTGCTTTAGTGGAATACTAGGAACTTAGGTTTAGAAGCATCAAGGTGGAAGGTGATTCATCTTTGGTGATAAGTGATCTCAATACGAGCAAGGTTTCAAATTGGAAGTTGCAAGGGCTGGTGGAGAGAGTTATTGATTTGTTGGGGAAATTTGAGTGTTATATGGTGAAAGCCACATACAAAGAAGTTAATTTTGATGCAGACAAATTAGCAAACCTTGGTGTGGATGGGGTTATCAAGAAATGACTTTATTTGTTTTCTTAAAGGGATTAGTGGTGTCATGTGCAAATTCAGTGACAGGAGGATTGTTGGAGGTGGTGTTAAGGGAGTGTGACCTAAGCTACTAACTTGGCATATTGTGTTTCCTTGAAGGCTTGATTCAATTTGGGTAAAAGTCAAGATTCTACATTAATAGTTGGTGCAAAATCGCTCAAACTTGAGTGGCGAGCTCCCAGTGCATGTGGCACTTGCTTGCTCATTTTAGCTCAAAGCCTAAGCCTTGTTGCAGTGAGGTGCATTGGGTTGAAAAGAGGTGTCTGCTTGCTCATTTTGGCACTAAGCTTAAGCCTAATTGTGGAGTGGTGTGCTGAGATGATAGGTGGAGCTCACTTGCTCGTTCTAGTGCTAGGTTGGAGCCTTGCTGTGGAAATTCGTGTTGCACTTAATGCTCATGGTTCCCCAGTGCTTGGGAGCACATGGCAACCACCCGCACTCTCGAATGTCATGCTCAATTTTTGTTGTGAGAGAGTGTGATGGGATGACAAGTGGCATGACTAGAGTCGGGACATGTACACATGGCACCTTGGTGCTACTTTGTGTATTATTTTTGAGCCTTTTTTGTAGGGAGGAGCAACGGTGGGACAAATGGACATTTGACTGTGACTTTTGTACTTCCCTTTAAAGGCACCTATCTAGCATATGTTTCTAGGCCTTCCATTTTTGGAGGGCTCTTCATGCTACAATGTAAATTTAATGTTGAAACAATGTTGCAATTCTAACACTTGGGTTGATTTGACATGCAGAGTGGATTAATTATGATGTTTTATCACTCGTGCCAACTTAAGTGTTTTAACATGTGGGCCAGCTTGGGGTGTTATGAAGAGGCATTTATTAAGCCATGTTCTCATCCATACAAAGAGATTGAGGGGATTTTATATTCTAAAAGTGTTGCATAGGCAAATTGTAATCTTGGCAAGCTCTTAATTGCCAAGCTTCAACACGAGTGAATTGATCTTTAAAGGTTGAACTCGATGGCCAAACAATCAGTATGTTTGGAGAATTTTGTGGATAGAGCAATGGACACCCCTATAAGGTTGGTCAACTCTCATCAGCAAATGGAATTTTTGGGGGAAGTCTCAGAGCTTAGACTAAGGATATTGCTAGAGTGTGACTTCCTATCACTTGGTGCGGTGAAGTTGATACTGGGGCTTGCATTCTTAACGTCGAATGAATGATACCACATGGACACATATATAACTTCCCAGTTTATTATAGGAGTTTTGGATCTCTAACTACCAAAGAACAAAGTTCTACAAATGACAAGGAAGTTGTTGAAGCCAGAGCTATTGGGAGGCCTCAAGGAGGTAGTGGTTGCTACTTAGTTGGGTGTTGGGATTCTGAGGCCACATGATTTAGGCTTGATCAATGCTTCAAGGGAAATGGTTAGGATATACCCTTTCTTGTTGGATGTCAAAGGAGATGACCTGTTGCCCCAGTGGACAAGGGCTCTAGAGGGGGTAAGGTTTCTGAAGAAGTGGTTACACATGGAACTAATTCAAGTTTTTGCTTTAGAACTGGAGATTTTATTATCTACCTGCAAGAGAATGGTGTTGAGTAAGCTCAAGTTTTTAATTTTGGCTTAATTGTTTTGTGTTGGCCTTTGAATTGGTGAGGCAATTTTGTAAGATGGTGTTTGTAGGATAGCCTGGGTAGTTCCCATTTTGTTATTTGGCTTCCTTATAGATTGTTGGATTGAGAGCATTGGTCAAGCTCTCGTTTGTACATAGAATATGTAATATTTTTTAATATTAATAAAAATATTCTCTTACATAGTAAAAAAATTTATTATCTACAATTGTAAAAAAAATTATTATCTACATATTGTAGTTATATATTGTTAATAAATTGCCGATAAGGGCGTGGTTCGGTGGTCAAGTTGCTTGGTTGTAGTGACAACCACCAGGGTTCAAACCCTTGCTGGGCCAAAGTGCTTGCATGCCTTGTGCCTCGCTGGGCCATTGCGCTCGTGGGTTTGGTTGTTTCTTGTAGTTTCTTGTACCTGGTTCATAGCTCCGGTCAAAAGCGTTTACCCCTAATAATATGGGTGCGTTGCACCTTTAAATATATATATATATATATATATATATACATATTGTTAATAAATTATACTATATAAGTATATATTATATATTAATAACTATAATATTAATATTAAATATTATAAAATAATATATCTATTAATTATATAAAATTTATAAGATAATAATTGTCGTGCAAGTTGATTGAAATGATCTTAGCCATCGAATTTTTACCATTTTTAAATTTTCTCTTTGTTGTATTTTTCCTTTTTTTGTTCACCATTTATATTATGAGCATACATGTGAGACAAATAAATGAAACGAAAGCGACATTTCTCCATAAAATGTAATTAGATACATACAAGTCAGAACACCCACAATTATTAAGTAATAGTACATCACAAAAAATTGTCTATTTTTTAAAGTTATTTTAATTACATCTTATATTTATTATATTGCATATTATATTATATTATATTATATTATAATATTATTATTTACATGTTATTTATTATATATATATTATGTTATATATTACTATATTATTAATTATTTTTATATTTAAATTATATAGTACATAAAAAATATTATAATATACTATACATAAATTATTTAGATATTTAAATTATATATTATATTATATTTATATTGTATGTTATACAATATATAAATAGTATAATATATATTAATACTATTTATATATTATTTATTATATTTAGATTTATCTTGTATATTTGATTATACAATATATAAATAATATTATATAGTTACATCTAACATGTGTCATATTTGAATCGAATAGATTGATCTTGGTGATCAATGATTGAGGATGCTTCTTAAACATGCAAGACGATAGTGTTACACCCCATTTTTGTTTTACCAAGTTACTTTTAATTTCTATGTTAAAATGCATTATGATACTTGATGATGACATTATGATGAAATTTTATATGCAATTAAATGTATTTGAATTTTGATATGATTATATGTCATTTAATCAAGATTATGATTATGTCATGATTTATAACGACTAACTACTTGAATGATTTCTAAGTGAAATGTAAGACTATTTTCTTGCCCTTCAGAGAGAGGGAGAGTATCATCAGAGATAAGAATATAGACCTCTGAAAAAAAAGTTATGCCATTTGAGTTCTTGCACACTTCATGTAGGTTTACCCTAAATCTATCGTCGAGTCAAAATTGTGAGTTATGTTAATAATTGGGTTGTGTTGAACCGATTCATTAGGTTAAGTTTAACCTAGTCGAGGTTTGATTATTCTTTTTCAAAAAAGAAAAAGAAAATGCTTAACTTTATAAGTTTGTTGTTGATTAATCAATTAAACAATCTTGATATTATGACAAAATAAGTCAATTATTATTGAATTATGATAATGAATAATTTTATATGTATACATATGTATATGTTTATATATATAAGATATAAAATACATTGTTAATACCAACATTGAGAGGCAATTGAGCCTCAACTGAAGCCATTTTTGAAGGTATTTTATATGGCATTTAAACCATAGGTAAAATTTCATTGTGATGTACCTTCCACTATACTTTGAAAGCCACTAGGGGAGAGGGCCCAATAGTCGTGTGGGGTCCAATAGTCGCGCACCCAATCGTAAATATAATACCCAATAGTCGTTAATATAATGTCCAATAGTTGTGATTTGACTACCCATAATTAAACAAAATGTATGCTTTTGATCTAAAAAGCAACCAATCATGTGATACCACATCAGCGCTCAACTACTCATGATGTAATGCACGAGAATTGGTCTCACTATTTTTGGGGCCTTTTTGGACACCTTGACAAAAACGCATGCTGATGTGGCATCATATTTGATGATGTGGCCCTGAAACCTTAGTTATAAGCAGAGAACTTGCCAAGTAAGCTGTTGTAAAAAATTGGGAGTGATTTGAAATTTCGACATAGGATAATTAGAAGCGCGAAATTAGGGTGCACGACTACTGGACCCTCTTCCCTATGTGATGGTTTTAACATTTTGAATTGTCATATTTAAATGCCCTATGGCAGCCACTAAAAGTCGTGGCTTTATGAGTTTTAAACTGTTATACTTGCACTTAAATCTATCATTATTAAACCCACAAAAGTGGCGATGGTTACTATTTTTGGAAGCCAAATTATTATTGAAGTGTGGTGCGCCAAACCTGTATGTGTTTGTAGTGGCGCTTAAACGAGTCTTTATTTGGCATTTAATAATTACAGTTAAGAACTTATAATGAATGCATCGTGGGAGTGGGAAAAAGGCTCGCGACTAAACCAAAGGGGAGGCATTTTTCATTGGCATTATGTTAGTTTTATGTTTTGGATTTTGAGGTGAGAGCATTCACGTTGGTTTTGAGAGGAGAGACAAATGTGAATAGGCATGATTTTTTCTTGAGTTTTTCATTGGGCATTAGGTGTGGAGAAAGGAACTGACCATATTTAGTTGTTGAGTTGATTATTGTATGGGATTGAATAAAGCTTATGATACAGTGATAGGATTATTATTCTTTTTCATTATAATACAATTCTTTTAGAGATTAGGAGAGCTACAACTAGAAACTGAAAGAGATAGAGCAGGAATCAGTTGTGTATTCTTTGGAATTGTTGACTGTTATATTCAAGAAATAAAGCAATGATAGTGTTAAGTTCTTGGGCAGTTATAGTCACAAGGGAATGGCATTTTGATTGGCCATTGTGTATTATTTCTTTGTGATACACATGTTACACCTCAGTTGTGTAGTTACTATTTACTATTACTACATAGGGTAAATATGAATGTAATGTAAATTCTGGAGATGAATAAAATATGCTTGTACCTTGTTATCAATATGAATGTTATTTTATTTGATGTTGTCTCATTTGATATTACCTCTGTTGATGTTATTCATGGTGAAATACTGCATATATGCGAATGAAAGGTTATCGAATTATTATTATTCTAACTTTGAAGATGTTTATTTATACTGCATATTGTTATGAACAATTGACTGTCGTGTGCATGTGTTAGTGGATGTAGGTATGTGTTCCATTCCTCCATGCGGAGGGGAAGTATCACTCAGGAGAAGATCTTGGTCGGGTAATTGGTAACATAAACTGTTTGAGTATAAACACACACCACATTAGAATGATTGAGTTGAGTTAGTTTGTGGGTAATAGGTAAGTCATCCTTAGCCGATGTGTTTGCATATGAGAGTCTTGTTAACTTATGCATGCATTGGGTGATGTTTATCTATTTGAGCTTGTGAGTTCCTCCCTTACATCTCTATGCTTGATTTTGTGGTTGATAAATAGTTTATGTTTATATATATATATATATATATATATATATATATATATATACACGTGAGCATTCATGCTTGGAAAGAATGTATATATGTATATATATATATACATAACATCTCTGTGTGTTTGACTACCAAAACAGTGGTCTATACTTGATTATCGAATAAGTTATGGCTTTGTATGATATGAGTATTATATGCCTTGATACACACACACATAAGCATTCATGCTTATATAGAGGAGTGTATATATGTATATATATAAATATATTTTTATTATTATGAAAATATTACTCTCTTATGTCCATCCATATATCGAATGAATACATTCTTGATCGACATTGGATATATATATATATATGCAACATAGTGTTTAATGCTATTTATGAACATATATATATATATATATATATATATATATACATACATACTATTTATGCTATTTATAGTGTGTGTGTGTGTACTTATTTGTAAACATATATATATATATTATATGTATAAGTAATATAATATATACATACTATATATATATAAATGATTAAATGATTACACTGCTCTGCATATACGTTTTCATAGCACAATATATTCACACGTTCAAGAGGATAATAAAGTGTGGGTTCAACACTTTATGCTTGGTCAATAGGGTTACTATTATCATGTGAATGTTACCCGTTTGAATTCATTTGAATATCAAATATAACCGTATTTTATTTGATTAAGAAAAAATGCAGACCAAACCCTTAGAGCATTCTTGCAACGCATGATGTATGGTCAATGTAAGTTGGGAATTGCACTATTTAAATAACACTTATATAGAAGACTTGGCGCATGAAACCTTGCTGAGTAAATGCAAGAGGAAACATTATGAGGTCGATATTGACTATGTCAATGGAGGGCGATTTAATAGCTTGTGACTGTTAAATGCAAATTGATCACCATATGGAATGACACATGGGTTATGAAATTGCATTTCATTTGATATTGTTGGATGTAGCATGTTAGACTTGGTCGACGCCTTTAAAGAGACCATGCTTGACTTTGTCTTGCGTATTAAACTATTTGATACATCGATTTATTCACCATTTGGGTCGACTAAAATCTATTGTCATATAATGGAAGTTGACTGAGTTTGATGGCGCCAAATGTGAAGGAAAAAGAATAGCAAGTGGTGCCACCTTTGAGTTTGAATTGATGTAGATGTCTTCTCATTGAAACAATTTGAATTCTCTATGTGCATCTTGAATAAGTCTTTGAATTTTTGTCATGGAAACTAATCGATCTGTAGGAGGTTTTGCTGAGGCTGAGCTTATTTGATCACCACCTTAATGCTGAGTTGCTTTGCATGAAGCTTGTTGTCCAATTGCATGCCTAAACTGTAGGCTTTGAGTTTGCTTGGTTGCTCTATAAATAGTTAAACCATTTCATTGTGAGGGATGCATTATTTTCCAAGAGATTATACATCTTTTGCAATTCATTATTTCCGAGTTATTACCAGCCATACTTGCCTTATTTTATGAGTGAGATATATAGAGTGTTCTATTGTGAGCAAGAGGTAACATTGTTGTTTAAGAGAAGTAAGCTATCAACAAGTGAGATAGAGTTGTTTGTGAGAAGCTGACTATCAAGCTAATGGTTGTTGGAGAGGGTTGCATTGCTGTTTTTAGTTTGGATAAGCAATACCAAGTATGGGGATCTCTTCTTCTTTGATTATTTTACTTTTGAAAGATATGTCTTGTATGCATGGTTGAGAGGTCTTTTCCAGTATATGCATTAGAGAATTTAGATTATTTTGAAAAGGAAGTTGAAGCTTTTATGTTGTTTTCTTAATGTGTTTTTAAGTACTCCATGATAGGAGAGATTGCTTGACACAAGTATTTAATTATACAACATAGGTATTTAATTATACTAGATATGTTTGAACATGGGTTGTTCGTAGATAGTTATTTGATTACAGATAACTAGTGGGTTACTTTAGGGTTGAGAAGTTTAGTGAAACCTAATGGGTTAGAGTTGCTACTTGATTAGTCTCAATACACAATTAAATACAAAGATATCATATTGACAAGAGTAGGCTATAGTGTAAACCTTTTTAGTAAAAAAGGTGATACTCTCGAATGGAATCATCTTTTGGATATGACAATCCTTCGATTGAGAGCATGCATTGTGTTTGCATTTACTCCATAGTAATAGATGGGTATTTATCATAAGTATTATATACTAGGTATGATTGAGCATGAAAGGCACATATGGTACACTTAGCTAACTTATTGATTTAAATAGGAAAGCTTGTGTTTACAACTAGGATAGATAATCTAGTATGGGAGGGAGTTTGTGCACTTGTGTGGAAGTAGGGTTAATCCAACTATGTAGGTTATCTCTGGGATGATGGGCTATCAATTGAAGGAAATACCTAGCCTGTGTACTTACTAGTTAAGTAGCTTATTCCAAGTAGATTAATATGGTTGTAGGTTATCTGGGATGATGGACTATCCATTGAAGGAAATACCTATGCGTAGCTTAAGATAGCCTTAAGTCAAATTGGCCATGAGTAGTGTATGTGGCAAATGACCCTCAGTAGAACATACTGAATGAAACACTTTGATCAAAGTAGTGCGATGACCTTTGGCTCCACTGTCAGTTCACCATGATCTAGTATTACATGCTAGACAAAGATTGTGGGATTACAAGTTCTAGTTATGTAGGACATAGCACTATGCTCAGTTGGTTGTTGTTATCGGTTACTCTACTTGTCTCTTCGTCAAAGGGAAGGGCCATCTATCGAATGATAGATGTGCGGACCGCATTATGAGTCTATGGTTGGCAAAAAAGCGCCCGAGTGATGCTTCTCCTCTACAACAGGCGACAAAAGAACCAAGATTTGAAAAGAAGGATCCTGGAGCATCTTACAACTATTTGTTCTAAAGCTCATTGGAGCTATGTATGTAAATGTATGTATTCTTGTATTGTTGTAACTTGTGAAGTTATTGTAATGAAATGGAATATTTATTGTAATATGATATGGTGTCTTGTTCGTATATCCTCAATAAAAGAAAGAATTTTTTTATTGCAATGGCTTGCTACTTAGTTTATTTACTCGTAAGATGTAAATTTAAATTTTTTTACTACATTGAAGGGTTGGTACGTTACAACATATTAACTTTCTTTCCGAATATCTCTATCAAACATCGACATTTCCAAGAGATCATAAAGCTCTCTTATCACTCTATGTAACTATGATCAAAATTTGAGTAATTCTTCACCATTACCAGTCGAAGTCCTGTGGAAAGTTGTGCAAACACGAAATTGAGTTTTTTGGAAGAAGATAAAGAGCAGAAGTATAGTGAATTTATAGGCATGTTATCTTTCTTATTTTTCTTGTGTAAATTCACAATTTTAATTACTAATTCTCCAATTTTAAAAGAAAAACATTATTATTTTCTTAAGGAATAGTTCTACTCAAATAATAGAAATATTATTCTGAGAATTTTGAAGTAAATAAGATTTGGATAATCTTGTTTTCACTTTATTAGGGACAACAAAATTGAAAGTATTTCTTTGCAATAATTAAATAAGAATAAATTATTTTTCTGAGATAAAGATTATTTTTCTAGCTTGGTTAAAAACATTTTGTTTATTTATATATGTATATATATTAGTTCATATTGGGAAATAAATATATAAATACACATATACATACATATATATACACTTATACATGATTTTATAAAGAATAATTTGGGAAGAAATCTTGAGAAATTATGAGTTTAGACAGGTACTTTCTCAATGGAATTGCCTAAGTTTAGACAATTTAATAAGTTGTTTTATTGATGAATAATCAATACTTGAACATAAATTTACTTTGTATAAATTTAAACAATATTTAATATTGGGATTAATTGAATTTAATACAGTGTTCTTAATGAATGAAACCATAAGATTTAATATTAAGAAATTTGAAACTTTATTAAGAAGTAATCTTCTATTTAAGTTTAATATTATATTATTGTACTTATTTGACATGTTGTTAATACTTTAAGATGAGACCAAATGTGTTGAGTTGATGTCGTTGTATCGTCAATATCAAGCAAAGGTGTATAAAAATAGGAGACTAGTTACTCTCTTGGTTCATTTTCAAGACTTGAACAAGTGGTAGTTGTTAAGACCCAAGATGTTACGAGAACATAACATGGGTGTTCAAAGTCATAAATAACTAACCAACCTAATTGTATATTAACTTAGTGAGTCATCACATTATGAATGTAATCTTTTGAAAAGTCAAACCAGTTGGTCAAATAGTCAATTTGAGTTAAACCTTAGGTCATGAAGGTTTTCAAGTCGAGTTAGAGGTGGGTGAACATACAACTCCACTTTTTAAGGAAGTGGTTGAAATGTTTTCAAACTTTGGCCAAAACAGTGCAAAAGTCTCTTCTTGCACTATTTGGTTCATTGTGATCCAAAATTACATAACCAATCAGTAGGGTCATACTTAGTTAGAGAAGTTTATAGTTGTATGACGGAATTGGTTATGTAAGAAACAACACTAGAGGCTCATATGACATACTAGGGGTTCCTTAGTCTATACTCTTTGTTGAAGGGTAGGGCCACTTCCAGTTGGAAGGTGTGCAGGGGACCGCTAGTCTGTGGTTGGAGGTAAAGTGCTCAAGTGATGCTCTCCCTCTTGCAGATAACAATGTCGAGGCTTGTGAAACAAAAGATTTATCCAAATATGAAAGACTTGACCTTGAAACTGAATTGTAATTTGTAAATTTGAATACTTGATTGTTTTTCATGTATGAAATTGTAATTGGAAAGATATACTTCAATTACAAGTTTAAATGCAATATTATTTTAGATTTGAAATGTTTTATCCTTTCAATTATGAAATATGCAATAAATGATGTTAGAAAAAAACTACATCCCTATTTTTAAGGAAATGCACTTATTTACTTTTATGGTAAAAACCAAAGTAATTACTATGTTATATGAGTTAGATTATTACATATAGAAATGATCTCCCCCATTCATTTTGATGTGGTTTTGTGCATTCCTACGTGCCTTGAATTCATGTCATTCATGTTTGTATGATTTGCAATTACTGGCATCCAACAATGAACATGTTCAATTCTGCCATTTCTTAGTGGACATCTTCATGGGGAGATGGAGCAGGGAGGAGTGTTTCCAATGCAAATAAGGGGGACCATGAGCATCAAATGTTCACTATGAATGGACTATTTTCGCAATGACCTCTAGATCTAGGTGGAGCAACAATGCTTACATCACACATACACTCGCACACACACTCTATGTTTTTCCCCTTTGTCTCTATCTCTATATCTCTCCCCCATCTCCATCTCTCTCACTCCCTCTCTCTCTCTCTACTACTTATCTCTATCACCTCCTTTATCTCTCACTCTTGCCCTCTCTATCTCTATCTTCCTATATCTCCCTCTACCTCTTCCTCTCTATCTATATTTCATTATCTCTAACTCTCTCTCTTATTCCTCCATCTCTCCCTCCATCTCTCCTACTCTCTCTCTCTCTATAGCCCTCTCTCTACCTCTCTCTATACATCACTTCCTATATCTTTATCTTTCTATCTCTCCATTTCCTCCTCCCTTACTGTCTCCCTCTTTCTATCTCTATTTCTCCCTCTCATTTTTTCTATCCCTATCTCTCCATCTCCCCCCCTCTCCCTATCACTCCTTTCTATATCTCTCTATTTTTCTCCCTCCCTCCTCCCTCCCTCTCTATCTATTTATATATATTTATCTCCCTCTCTTTATCTCTCTCTCTCACTCATGCACACATACACTCCCTATTTCTCCCTCCATATCTCTATCTCTCTATTTTCCCCCCTTCACTCCTTGGTCTGTAATTGGTACACTGAAGAGATATGGAAGATCAATTAAGAAAAAGAGTGTGAGAATGATAGAAAGGAAAAGAGGGAAAGATAGATAGATGAAGAGAGAAGGAAAGACAAATATAGAGATAAATATGGGAGAGAGAGGAAAAGATGGATTGAGAGATAATGAGAAACATAAAGATAGAGAGGGAGATATAGATATATAACTTCCTATCTCTATCTCCCCCTCTCTTTATTACCTCCTTTATATCTCACTCTTGCCCCTTATATCTCTATCTTCCGAACTCTCCCTCTCCCTCTCCCTCTCCCTCTCTACCTATATCTCATTACCTCTATCTCTCTTATTCACTCCATCTCTCCCTCTATCCCTCCTACTCTCTCTCTCCATGTCCTTCTCTCTACCTCTATATATCATTTCCTATATATCTTTCTTTCTTGTCTTCCTCTTTCTATCTCTATTTCCCCCTCTCCCTTGTCCTCTCCCCTTCCATCTCTATCTCTCTCTCTCTTCCCCTCTATCTTTCCCAAGTTATATCTATCTCTCTATCTCCACTTTCTATCCCTATCTCTCCCTCTTTCTATTCCCCTCTCTCTCTCTCCCTCTTTCCCTATCACTCCCTCTTTCTATATCTCTCTACTTCTCCTCTCTCTTATCTATTTCTCTCTCCCTCCCTCTCTCTCCATCTCTATTTATTTATATATATCTATCTCCTTCTCTATCTCTCTCACTCATATACACACTTCATGTTTCTCCCTCTCCCTCTCTATCTCTATCTCCATCTCCATCTCCATCCCCATCTCCATCTCTTCTCCCTATCCCCTTCTCTCTCTCTCTCACTCTTTCCCACTCTATCTCTATCTCCCTATCTCTCCCTCCCCCTCTCTATCTATATCTCATTATCTCTACCTCTCTCTTATTCACTCTATATCTCTATCTCCCTATCTCTCTCCATCTCTCTCTATCTCTCTCCATATCCCTCTTTATCTCTCTATATATCCCTTTGTCTATATCACTCCCTCTTTCCCTCTCTCCATCCTCTCCTCTCTCTCTTATTAACTCAATCTCTCCTACTCTCCTACTCTCTTGCTCTCTCTCACTCTCTCTATATCTCTTTCTATCCATATCTTTCCCTTCCTCTATCTCTGTATATTTCTCCCTATTTCTTTATCTCTTTCCATGTCCCTCTCTATCTCTCTATATTACCCTCTATCTATATCTCTCCCTCTCTCCACCCTCTTCTTCTCTCTCCCTTTCTACCTATATCTCCCCCTCCCTCTCCCTCCTCTACCTATCTCTCTCCCTCTCCCCCCTCTTCTCTCTCTCTCTGTCCCTCCTCTACCTATACCTCTCCCTTTCTCTCCCCACCTCTCTCTATCTTCCCCTCTATATCTCTCCCTTTATGTATCTCTACCTCTCTCCCTTTCCCTTGCCATATATCTCTATATCTCTCTTCTTGTATATCTCTATCTCTCCCTATTTCTCTCTCCCCCTCTCTATCTCCCCCTATTTCTCTCTCCCTCTATCTATCTTTCCCTCTATCCTCTATTTCTCTATCTCCACTTCTCTGTTTTTCCCTCTACCTATCTCTTTGTCTATCTATCTCCCTCTCCCCCTCTCTTTATATTTCCTTATCTCTCTATCTCTCTATCACTCTATCTCACCATCTATATCTCTCTATCTCTTCATCTCCTCCTCTCTCTATATCTCTCTATCTCACCCTCTCTATCTCCCTATCTCTCTTCATCTTTATCTCTCCCTCTACCTCTATCTATTTATCTCCCTCTTCGTGTCCCCCTTTATCTTCATCTCTACCTCTATCTTCCTCTCTCCCCATCTATCTCTAAACGTATCTCCCTCTCTATATCCATCCATTTCTCTCCCTCTCCCTCTTCCTAGACCTCCATATCTAATTATCTGTCTCTCTATCTCTTATCTCTCTCTCCCTCTTGATTATCCTCTATAACAAATTATCTTTGCCTCTCCATCTCTATCTCTCTAATTATCTTTTCCTTTCTCCCTCTCTCTCTCCCTCTCTCTATATATCACTTTTCCTATCTCTATCCCTATCTTTTTATTTCTCGCTCTCTCATTCTCTTCCTCTCTCTCCCTCTTTATATATTTATTTCTTCTATCTCTATCTATCCCTCTCTCTTCTCTCTTTATCTCTCCATCTCCTCTCCATATCCCTCTCTTTCTCATTCTCCATCTCGATCTTCATCTCTATATCTATCCCCTATCTCTATCTCCTTACCCCTCTCTCTTGCTCTTCACCCCTCTATCTCTCTTGCTTTCTATCCCTATCTCTTCCTTTGTCTCCCTCTTTCCCTATTGAAAGCATACCATGAGTCTATTGATAATGGAGCGTGATTATCTTCATGATTTAGAGGTTTTGTTTCAATCATGTTTTTATCCTTCTAAATGAATGCATAATTGATTTTAATTTTGTTTCAATCGTGTTTGGATCCTTCTAAATAGATGCATACTTGCTTTGAAGCTATCACTACTCCTATGAGACCTTTGTCCCACGAACAACATCATTCTCCAATTGACCTATCAATTAACCTCGAGTATTACACAAATGTATGCCAAATTTTTTTTAAAAAAAAAAGGGGAAAGAAAGACGACGACCAAAGTTTTTCCTAATTTATCTTCCATCTCTTCGGCGCACCTATTGCACACCAAGGTGCGATTGCTAGTTATTGGCCATGTTCAGGAGAGAATATGATGGAGATTCTCGTAGTTGTATGAATGTGAAAAATCGGTAAAGAGCGCTCGTGGATGCAGTCCTACAACATCTTGAGTTCAGGTAAGATGTATTATAATAACATTGTTTGTTTTTCACCCCGTGACAGAATCTCCTTGTTCAATTATTCTCTTCCGCAACCCATTCCCAGCTTTCTGGTTTTGGATACGAGGATTTATTCACTCAATTCGTCGAGCCTAAGCGCCTCTTCAACACAGTCTCAATCATCATCCTTTACTTACAAAAATGAACATAGTCATAGTGTGCGGAATTCTACATCTCTTAATCTCCTTCTTGTTCAATTATCCCATGAAGCAACACCCTCCAGCGTTTCTCGTGCACGGGCTATCCTCCACAAGATTCAAGACGAGGGCAAATTGGACCTCCTGGACAGCAATTCATTGGGACACTTAGCCATTGCTGCCGCTAAATCCGGTTCACCTCGCTATGGGGAGAACATTATTCGGTTAATGCTAAAGGTGGGTTTTTTTCCTCATGTCAAGGTGTGGAGCGCAGTCGTAAGCCATTTAGGCAAGTCCTCACAACACTCTCATCTTGCGTTTGAGTTGTTTCATGATATTTGCCAGCAGGTAAAAGGAGTGGGAAAAAGAAACCATATGAGGCCTGATACAGGGGCTTTTAATGCCATTCTCAATATTTGTGCAGCGAATGGCAACATGGCCAAAGCAGAGGATTTGATAAAGGAAATGCGTCTTTTTGGGGTGAGGCCCGATGTTCTTACTTATAACATCATGATTAAGCTCTACGCCAGAGTGAGGAGAGAGGATCTGATTGTGGGTGTTGTAGAGAAAATGTTGGTAGAGAATATAGAGCCCTGCATTTCTACATTCTGTTCTCTTGTGGCAACATATGTGGGGTTGGGGGATTTGGAGAAGGCTGAAATGCTAGTTCAGGCTATGAGAGAGGACAGGAGAGACATATGTAGTATTTTGAGGCAAAGTAATGAGCCTACACCGCAGAAGAATCTTTTACTTCCCAGAAGTTACAGACCTGATCATCGGATATACACTATTCTTATGAAGGGTTATCTGCAGAATGGGAGATTGAGGGATGTTATAAAGATGCTAAGGGCAATGCAGGATGAGGATGACTCCAACAGCCACCCCAATGAAGTCACTTACACAACTGCAATTTCTGCTTTTGTCAAGATGGGTTCAATGGATGAAGCCAATGCAGTACTTAGAGAAATGGCTACGAACAAAATGCCTGCCAATGTGATTACTTATAATAGTCTGTTGAATGGCTATTGCAGGTTACAGAAAATGCACAAAGCAAAAGTTTTAATGCAGGAGATGAAAGAGGCAGGGATTGTTCCTGATGTTGTGTCGTATAATACACTAATAAATGGATTCGTTTGCGTCAATGACAATATGGGTGCGCTTGCTTGTTTTGATGAAATGAGGAACGCTGGGATTGACCCTTCAAAAATTACTTATACTACTTTGATGAAAGCGTTCGGAATAAATGGGAAGCCAGTGATGGCAGCAAAAATATTTGAGGAAATGCAAAAAGACCCGAGAATCAGAATAGATATAGTTGCTTGGAATATGTTGATAGAAATTTATAGTAAGGCAGGGATGATGGAACACGCCAAGAAGGTTTTCCAACAAATGAAAGAGAAGGGATTTCATCCAACTGTGGCTACATATGGAAGTCTTGTAAATGGGTTTGTCAGAGCTCAAAAACCTGTTGAGGCATTAGTCCTCTGGCCGGAGATTAAGGAGAGTACAAGAGAAAAATGTATTGAAGGAGGAAGAGAGCCTCTTGTGCCTGACTTGGGTGTACTTGATTCACTTGTAGAAATTTGTGTAAGAGCAGCTTTTTTTAAGAGAGCTTTGGAAATATTGGCCTACATGGAGGAGCTGAAAATTCCAGTTAGTAAAAGAAAATATAAACGCTTGTTTATCAAGCTCCACTCCAACATTTACACCAGTAAGCATGCATCTAGGGCTCGACAAGAACGGCGGGCTGCAAAAAGGAAAGCAGCAGAAGCTTTTAAATTTTGGGCTGGTCTTCGAAATGATTACCTTACAAGCTGATTTGCAGGTTGAGTCTCATATTGAATTGGAACAATGTCTTTTATTGTTTGTGGAATAAATGTCATCCAACAATACATGTAATGTAGAGAAGAGGAAGAAAAACAGAAGAAAATATCCTTTCTATAGACCATTTCATCTTGCTGCATATGAAATTTGTAGAAATGACAAGTCAAAAAGTTGGATATTTGTATTTTCTAATATGCAGGGCCATTCCCCACTTAACTCGATCTCTTTATTCGCTTTCAATTCTCATGATGTTTAGTGTCAGTTTTGATGAATTCCCATGGTACCTAGCATCCAGTAGTGATGAAAGAAAGGCTTTGCGTTGTCTAATAAGGTACCCAATCCAACTTACATGCCATGAACTTTTTGTTATGGAACACTTACTCTCTAAAAGAAGCAGTTCTTAGGTGATCTACATTCATTTCTTCACAGAATTTGGTTCATGGAACAGAAACAGTTTACCTTAAGTGTCCATGCCCATGTTCTGGTTCCAGCTATGTATTTAAGTATTCTGTCACAGTCAGTTATGATAGGTTTCAAGAGAATCTAAGCAATCTTTAAGTGCAATCCTAATGGATTCAGTAGATTTGGGAGAAGGCAAACCATTACATTCTCCTGCAGTTGGGGATGGATAATCTGCCAATAGTTAGTTAAATGTCTAAAAGGCCAATGGCAATTAACAACAGATTGTCCTGATGCATGAAGGTAATTTATTATTAATCAAAACTACAAGATGTTGTCTTAGCCAGGTTAAAAATGTAAAATCATTGGGAAACAGTTCATAGTATATCCAATCAAACTAATTCTAATCTCTTTGGTAATGAAATTACGATACCCAATACTCTGGGTTTATGTCAGGCAGTGAATGGTTAAAATAACCATCTTTCCTACATGGAATCCTTTATAAAGATGAGAGTATTCTCAGCCTGGCAAAAGGTCCCGTTTTGCTTTTCCCACTACTTTATAGATTTTTCCTGTTTGCAGTTGGAGCTTATTGAACGTGGCTAGAGGTGATCTATCATTTACATTTGCCCTATTAAGAGTCAGACCAAAATCAAAACAGGATATAGGAAAAAGTTAAAGATTTGATTGCAGTCTGCCTTCTTCGGCAATGTGTCTTTTTTGGATTTTCTTCACATGAAAGTTTGGAATTTTCAGTGTTCCAGTAAAACAAATATCTCAAAGATGAAATTATGATCGATGGGTTATAGAGTACAAGACTATAGGAAATTTACCTAGGAATATTAAAATTGCGGTGTTATGAGTAATAGGATACTAAGTTGATGCGGTACCAGTAATGGGTCAATTGAATAACCAGTTAATGGATGCACAGAGTACACAATGAAGGACAAGATAAGATGTTTTAAAGAATTTTGTTCTAATGATTATTACAAAATATATCATTACAGAAATAGCTACCCACACCTAGGGAGATTACAAATAAAAGATGCAGAGACTCTCCACACTCTGAATCCAACTCTATGATGACTATCAACTTCAAGCTGCTATTCCTCTGACAGTGATTTCCTCATAGCCAAGATGTATATATATTATAAATCATTCATCTTACTGAAACTGTGGATGCCAACCATTATTGCTAATTCTGTTTTCCCTTCCAATGCCAACTGTCCACCTTCGTCTTCCAATCAGAGGTGTATATAGATTCTGGAAAATGCGGCTTCATCACTTGGTATGCTTTTCCAGGCAGAAAACACATCATCAAGCTCAAGGCAGTTCATCTTCCCATGCAACCATTTCAACTTCTAATGCATTGTTTATTTTAACCAATAATCAGTTGTTGATGTCATGAAATTTTTTCTTGGTCAACAACTTACTATGTTTTCAACCTAAGGAACTGGTTCGGGTTCAGGTTCGGGTTTGACGGTTCGGTCCACAGGTTTGGGCTAATTTTTTTAGGGGGTTGGGTTCGTTAATACAAAAACATATAAAAATCAGAAATATATACATATTTGCAGCAGCAATTAAGTTCAAAATGCACCACCATATTAATAGTCAAATAACATAGCAAAAATACATCACCACTTTCATAGACAAATAATAAAAATATTAGTGAAACTCGAATGTCATGATATAGATTAAAGTTCAAACATGATAATATCAAGTGTTTGCAATCAGCCATCATGGATCCTTGATCCTTGATCAAATATCATATGGGTCATCAAAAATATCATCATCACCATCCATATTTATTATTAGATGATGCATGTAGTGGTAAATTAGAAGAACCACAAATAGTGTCAGTGGCGCTCGCACAAACACTAGCACTAGCACTAGCACTGACACTAGCTGTCACATCTCGATCCTATGCTACATTTATATTTTTCAGTTTATTGATTGGACCATAGATGAAAAACTCGCCGAAAACTTGGCGAGTTTTTAAAAACTCGTGAGTTTTTTGGCTGGCCGAGTTTTTGGGCCATTTACGTGCCATCATAAATGATGTTCATTGGTTTGAGCCATTGATGGTTAATTTTGATACATTGAAATGAAATGGAAATAATTATCATGTTTTTAATTACGAGTGTAATTTTTTTGGTTTTTGAGGACTAACATGTTAACGTGCAACTGAGTGCAATTGAGCGCAAGAAAATGAGCAGGAAATTGTCGAAGACAAGAACATGGTTGAGGTAGGGGTTTCCTAGCCGCTTGGCAATAATTAGTATGATGGGATCCCGAGGCATTCACACACTCACGTAGTTGCATTCTCTAGCACTGTAGGATTGCATTGTGTTAATAATATAATATTGATTGTGATATTGTTGTGTGAAATGAGTACGCTTATTTAAGTTGTGAAAGTTAACTCATTTGGAAAATAATTTATTGCCTTATGATTTTTATTATCATGTTTGTAAGTGAAAAATTAAAAGAATGTAATCAAGTACTGTTTTAAATTTGAAATTAAATTGGTTTTAATTTGGTAATAAATTATATTTATATAAATTAATAATAAAGGTATTATTATTAATATATATAAATATGTAAAAGTATATATAAGATTATTATTAAAGAAAAATAATAATTATTGCCTAAAATATAATTATATATATTTAATAATAATTTAATATTATTATTATTTATATATATAAAATAAATAAATAAAATGTTTTATTTTCAAAATAATAATATAATAATTATTTGCCTCAAATACATTTATATATATTTAATAATAATCTAATATTATTATTCATATATATAAAATTTAAAGCATGGGATTAGTCTAACATACTCATCCCCTTGTTATCCCCAAGGAAATGGTTAGGAAAAATCAACTAACAAGAGTATTATTAAGACCATCAAGAGGACATTGGAAGCAAACAAGAGGAGGTGGGATGATAAGCTTAAGTTTGTTATTTGGGTTGACGTAATAACTTACAAGAAATCCATTGGAAGGAGCCCCAATGAGCTAGTCTAAGGAGTAGAGGCCAAGATGCTTATCAGCTTAGAATTGCATGTTTACAAGTTGTTGCAAGAGTTAGAAAAAGATGAAGTTGATGTAATCTCTCATAAGATTCATGGCTTGACAAAGTTTGATGAAATAAAGAGAGTGGCACATGACATAAATTTATTGTAGTAGCAAATGACGAAGTATTTGTTTGATGAAAAGGCAATTCAAAGGTGCTTTCAGATTGGAGACATTGTTCTCATGTGGAATGTAACATCTGAAGATAGAAAAACATTGGAAAATTTGAAGCCCTGTGGGTTGAATCTTATGAAGTTGTAGACAAGCATGGCTAAGGCACATACCATCTAATGAGTTTAGATGGAAATTCCATAGAGTTGTCAATTCATGGGTAGCAGTAGCACCTTAAGCATTGCTTCTCTTGATGAGTTAAGGTATTCTTATGCCTTATGTATATATTCTTTTCCTTGTTTTCTTTGTGCACCCATAGTTGCTGTTTTGCCTATGGTGAAATGTAAGTTTCCTTTATTGTCTTGTGCTTTGCTTGGTCTTTGGTTGGTTTTTGTGTTGGTCTTATTGTTGCAAGTTTGTTTTGATCTACACTTGGAGATATGGCTGGGGTTCTCACTGTATCCACTTAGATACATGCCCTCAACTAGAGCCCATATTGGCCCAACATTCAATTTGCATCTTTTGAATGCAAAGTGTGCTCTTGTGTTGTATGTGCACCCTAGTTGTGCTTCACTTTCAAACTATTCGCATTAGATCTTATATGCCCCAAAATGTAGAATTTCATATCATTTGTTAGCCCTTTTGTTTTTGTGAACCCTATGGTGATAACTGATTCAAGACAATTTATGTCAGGGTTTTATGTGTCTTTGGATATAATTTGTATTGCAGGTTTGGGGTATGATTGTCTACACATGCCAATTATGAAGACTTATTCGATTTAAGTCCTTTAGGTCCATCTTTGTTTAAGTGTGTCCTAGGCTTACCTTAGTGCTATAATTGTCTTAATGATGGCATATGTATATAAACCTAATTGCATTTACAAGGTCTTCATTGTGCAAATTTTCATGTGTTATGCTCGTGGGTGATGTATTTATGTGCCTATGGATGCTTATCTCACTACCATGTGTCCCTCTCGGATTCCTATTAGTCAAAGCCTCCAATGCAAACCTTAACATGCTTCTTTTGCTTGCGTGGATGCAGCTCAACCATTGATCTTTAGTGTTTTCCTCCAGCTCAACCATGACCTTAGATTTCTGCCACAAAATCAAATGTAATAGCATGGTGGTTGCGCCTGATGGATTCTAAACTATTAGTGGCTTTTATTGCAGTCATTGAGGCTTTCTTTACACCATTTGAGCCAGCCCTGTGTACTCTAAAATTCAGGATTTGCTTATTCTTGTTGGGAGCAGTGGAAGATTGAGCCCATAGGTGCGTTTATGTGGTCCTTAGTAGCATGGTCGAGCTTGTTGCTGATTTGTAGGCTGGTGAAATGATATTGCAACCACCAGACTGCTGTGTGCAGTGTGAAATAGGACATATTTCAAATTGTAGCTTGCTATTGTGCCATTTTCTCCTTGTATGCATTTATTTCTTTAAATGGATTATGCATGAGAGAGACATTTTGTGGGCTTGATGCAGAAGAATGGTATACATTATTTTGCAGACCTATAGGTAGAGATTTATTGTCTTGCATATGCAGAGGCATTATTCCTGTCATGATGTACCAGAACATGACCTAAGGTAGTCTTCTTCATCAAAGCATGTGTAATTCTTTTGCATACACATGTGTGCCAGTTGTGACAGGTATTATTGCTGATTTAGCATGATTTGTTGCCTGTTCTCCATGCTCATGTGGTTGAGACTAAGCTATAATTGCTATATAGGTGTGCCTTTGTGATGTATTGGGATTGGTTGATGGTAAGTCTGCATTAACAGAGAAGAGAAATAATTGGCAGATTTGTGTGTTCTATAACAGGTTTGGAATTAATTGTGAGTGTATTCATTTGGATTCCATAATTGGTGTATTGCTATCAATGTAGTCCTTGAAGGAATATGTGTAATGCATGGTGTCTTAGTTACTTGAATGTCTCCATGAACACTGTATGACCTTTTGAGATTCTTGTTTGTTTGCCTAATCATTCTTGCTGATTTGAGCATTACTCTTGATTAGTTAGTGAGCTAAAAGACTGTAAAATTTCTTGTAAAGTTTTTGTAAGGCACCTTTTCAAACTAATATAGGAAGCTAATGTGTATGCTCATGGATTATTAAGATAGATTTACTTAGCTGTGCTATGGTTTCATTTGCTTGACAGTTTCCATGTCTAGAGCCTAGCTTATGTGTGGGTTTGTAAGACATAGCCCTTGTGGTCATCTTAATTAAGATGCTTTCTCTTGGATTGTAGTCTTTTTTTTCTTTGGTCTTGGAATCCAAACTCTATTGCCCACCTAGGATAAAGGCACTCATCTTCTACATGTACAATCTGCCATCATATCATCTCACTCACTCATAGAATATAAATCTTTTATAACTTAGTATTAGTAGTGTTTCCAGCTTTGCATGATCTCATTGCTTTAGCAATAAAATTGCTCATAGGCTTTTTTTCTTTTTAGCATTTGTGTGTGGAGCTGAGCTTTAAGGTTAATTATCATCAGGGTTAAGAAGGATACATCTTATGCCTTATACATGATTGCATGTCTACTTTATGGAGGTGTAAAGTCTATGTTTAGGCAAGCCAACACATAGGTGTTTAGTGACTGTCAAAATTGGGGTTCTTTTATGCATCAAGTATAGTTTGTATCAAGGCTCAACGCCTCATCATTTTTCTCTTAATTTTTCTGAAAGAACACCTTATGGAATACCCCCAAGGCCTAGTAGAGCTTGAAGTAGGAGTTACTCATCCTTATTACTTGGTCAATTATTTTCCTTCGAAAATTATTCATTGCAAGTTATCTACCCTAAGTTGGCACCCTTGGCACTTGGGTATAGTTTATCTTCAGGGATTTGGGTCCCACAACTTTGAGAGCCAACAAATCCTTTAGATATGGATGATATTGAGATTGCTACCAATCCTCCTTCCAATTCCCTATCTACTATTTTTCATATTCAAGCATTTGAAATGGACACATCATTGCATGAGCAATATAGTTACATGACATGCACTAAGATTCCATTTCCACCAGTTGGTTCTAGTGATCCAAATCAACATGACCATCCTATCTATCATCCTAATCCACCTTATTGAGATTTCTTCCCATTGGACATCTCTTGTTTGTTTGTTGTGTCCTATCTTATTGATTTTGAGGAAATAACTCTCCTCTTTGAAGACATTCATTTTGTACTTGCTATTTCGATAGAGTTGAGTGTTGCTTCACTGGGGGCTTCTATTAATTCTTTATAACAGGATTTTTTTTTGTATGAGATTCACCTATTTGGGAGGTCTACTTACTAGACACTTTATATTTGTTTATGGACTTTCATCCTTGGGATCTCGAGGACACAGTTTTCCTTTTTGATGACAATGTTTCTATAGTTGAATCATCTTCATCTTCTTTGGCACCTGTTTTGTCTCCTACTATACATGATTTTGAGGTTCTCTTCTATAATTAGCCTTGAGACCCCTGATCAGTTAACAACACATTTCAACATCAATATGGGGACAAATGCATGGTCTTTAGAGATGTACATCTTGTGTTTTCTTTCGTCTTATTCCTTCATAGACTGGGAAGATCTTCTATATGCACCCATGGACTTAAATGTTTCGACAACTGATTTTCTTCAACATTCAGTTCTAGTGCAGGAATCTACATATTGAGGGCTACTGGTCATTCTCTCTTTTCTCTATCTATTTTGGAGTCTTTTCTCTCTTTTCTTGTGGGGAGGGCTTCTCTATGGGAGGATTATATGCACATGAATACCTCATCAGGATTCATTTGTTGGGATCCCTTTTCACTTGCCTAAGATGTGCTTAAGGGAGTTGTTTATGTAGGTGTTTATTTCATTTTATTCAAGTTTTCTGTACTTTTACACTTAGGTTTAGCTTGTTTAGTTTATTTGAGTAGGTCATGGAGTGAGTTGTTGTCATCTTTCATAGGAGTTACTCTTTCATATTTTGGATATAGGAGTTACAGTTCCTATTGGTTGTATTTATTTGCTACTTATTTCCTTTCAAATTTTCTATATGTATTTACTCACTCTCTTGTATTGTTATGAAGATGGCATGCGTTTTCTGATTATGCATTTTGCTTTTTTCCATTGTTATCTTGTGAGTATTTGTATGTTGTTTCTCATTCTTGAAAACACTCTATGCTGCTAATTCAAATTATCTGTTGGATGGTTTGTTGTTGTGTCTATTCCTTACACTAGATCTTAGTTGTTCTTTCTTTTTGTAGAATTTGACACACTTGTCATGAAGCTACGCTTCTTCAGGTTCAAACACAACTTTTCATTTCTTAGGCTTGTGAAGACCTGCTGCAGGTCTGCAAGGTGCTCCTCTTTTGTTTTGTTGAACACCAAAATGTCATGCCCAAAAGAGCTTTAGAACTTCATTTATCAACCTCATGACATGCTAGATGCGTTGGTCAATCCGAATGGCATCACCAAACATTTATACAAGTTTTCTTTCATTCTGAATGCAGTCTTCCATTTATCCCCTTCTTGGATTCTAATATGATGGTATCCACTTTTGAGATCAATCTTCGAAAAGTATTTTGCACCACTCAGACCATCTATGAGGTCATATATGCACAACAATGTAAACTTGCACTTGATGGTGATCTTGTTGATGGTGATAAAGTCTATACACATCCTCCACTCTCCACCCTTCTTCGGTGCAAATACTATGCAAGGGCACATACTTTCTTGAATGAGACCTCATTCTAGTAACTCTTCTACTTATCAGTTCAACCCTGCACTCATGTCAGGTCTCATCCTGTGTGGCAAACCCCCTTGGCATATCTTCTTCCATTACATTAGATTTTTCTTGAAGCAACATCTCAACTTTTGGCTCCGTAGAGTCACTCTATTTCCTTTCCTTCTCTATGGGCCTAACTACTAGTGCATAGCAATCTTACAAGTCTTCCACCTCCTTGAGACTCCCTTGCTGAAATTAGCAATAATTTTCATCATGTGTACTCTTCTTTAGCCTTCATTGGCAACAATTTGAACTTCTTTCCATCCTTTGTCATGGTGAAGGTTTTCTTTCTCTTGTTATGGATCTCACATCAATCATATTGCCACAACCTACCCAACAACACATGGTATGCATATATTGGGATCACATTACACTATACTTCATCCACATATCCTTAAAGGCAAAATGCAGCTCACTACCATTCCTTCACCATGAATTGCTATCCCTTCTATAACCAAGAGACTTTGTCTGGTATGGGGTGGTGCGCAATAGTCTTCAACCCCAACTTCTGAAACATTTTTGTGGACAATAAGTTGTTTGTGTTGCCACTGTCAATAATCAATATACTACACTTTCCTCCCAACTTGCACTTAGCGTGGAAGATGCTCTTCCTTAACTGGGACTCCTTTTCTTTAGGCACAAGGTTTAGCAAAACCTTACACAACATCAAGTTTTCCTCAATGTAATGACCAACCCCAATTTTTTTTTTGCTTTGAGACTCCACTACTGCTGTTATGATTTTTTCTGAATATGTTTGTCTTGTGTTTCTCATGTGTTTGTCATAGTTTCAGCGTGCCAATGAAAGATACATAAACAGAAACTAACAAGAATCTTTCTTGAAAAAAAAACCCGAAATATCTTTTTGTTTTCTGAGTCTCACCACAGCTGTATGAAAGGTTTTGTTTTCTGTTTTGTTTTTTATTGATTTTTGAATGCTTTTACTCACATGCCATACATAATACATTGATACCAAATGATATATAACATAGTGCAATGAAACATATAAATATCAGGCTAGGCAAATAACTTTCTCCACCTTCATTATTCAGAACTTCATAAGTAGTAAGTGCAGACTCATACATCAAGAACTCAGAATAAATTAAATATTTTCAGACCTGATGCATGAAGCCTGGCAGCAGGAAATAAAACCTTCAAATGCAACGACTTGAAACAGATATTTGGCTCTTTCACCTTGCTAAAAAGCAAGCCCAAACGCAGCAGCAAACCCCATCACAGTCCTATGCAATAACTGCTTCCCAACACCATGAAAAAGGCAAAAAGCTATCAAAATCTCTTTGTTTGAAGAAATCGCAGCCCTAAAGCCTGTAGCCAGCAACTGATGAAGTAGCACCAAAGGGCGGCCTCCTTAGGCAGGTCGATTTGTTCTAAAAAATTGAATCCTCCACCCAAAAATCAGAACTAATGCTCTTTAGAATCGCCATTAAAATCCCCTTTCATTGAATCAAATACCCATTTGGAAATAACCATCCATTTAGGAGCTATGAGCAAATATGTGGTTTCAGTAGCTGAAAACCAAGTGCCTAGAAATCATAAAAATCATCACCAAAATGTATTTTTTACTCTCTCCAATCGATGCAATACACCCACAAGCCAAAATCACACAACCCCAACATCAAAATTAATCAAAATCTTCATCTCTAAATCTGCAGATATGTTCTCTAACTCCTCAAAAC
The DNA here is from genome assembly GCA_007258455.2 of Sequoia sempervirens. Taxonomy (NCBI): domain Eukaryota; kingdom Viridiplantae; phylum Streptophyta; class Pinopsida; order Cupressales; family Cupressaceae; genus Sequoia; species Sequoia sempervirens. The sequence continues at coordinate 86,659 of VDFB02253603.1, forward strand.
TTCATCAAAATACATCAAACTGAAGCACAAATGAAGCCTTTGAATGAGACTCCCAGCGAACCCTCCTGATGTTGTCTTTCAAACACGAAGAGAGTGATTTACAGAGGTTTCCATCCCTGCAAACCCTTGTTTTCCTCAAAGCCAAGCTCCAAGAGAAAAGCATGACAAAGTTTGATAACCAAAAGCCCTGAAATGAAATTCATTCTTTCCCTTATATCTCCTCTCATTTCCAACGCCCAAGAGAGGTAATATTTTATTGTTCAAATTTCTCTTTCATCACTTTGGCGCCCAAGATTAAAGCAGCTTTTAAAATGAAATAATTTAAAGTCTTATTTTTCAACATTAGCTTTATTAAATATTAACTCCATTCCCACCTTAGGCGTCCTCCAATAAAGTTTATTATAAAATACCTTTGAAGCTCTTTAAAATGACTTTAAGTCATTGCATTGGGCACCAAGGTACAAAAATGTCCCCTTATGACCCCTCAACATTAAAATATAAGGTACTTTGATTAAGCTCACTTTTCGAAACATTATTCCAATTTTCCAATGATTCAACCTTAGTAATTTGTATCGACTGAATATGTGTTGTTGAGACCATCCCAACCAGGTTCGGCTAACCCTTATTGACTTACTATTTTTAGAGAGTCCTAAAAATAGTAAATTGCACCCTAAAACTTGAGCCGGAGAGAAATTGAGGAGCTCAAAAAGGCTCACCGAGGACTGAAGCACCTTACCAGACCCCCTGCTAAAAATGACACTTACTAAAAATAGTAAGCGTATCAGAATCAACCCTAACTGAAAGAGGACGTCGTAAAATGGGGACATTACACTCAACCTCTAGGGTAAGGTTTTTTGCTTCACTACCCAATGTGCCTTCTTTTCCTTGTGCAACATGTATGTGCTTATTTGAATGATTTTGCTCTCGCATGACGTCTAGATATCCAAACACTTTATGGTTTGCTTGTCCACATTTGAAGCAAGTTCCATTGAAGCCGCTGCCATGGCCTCAACTTCTTCTTCCTCCACCCTTCTTGGGAGCTTGCTCATCATCTAAGCTTTGTGCAACTTTGCAAGAGTTATTAGTCTCTTTTTGTGCATAGGTTTTCCTTCCACAACTATTTTTTCCCTTTCTGCCTTGATCTTTGCTACATGCACATTGTAGTCTATGGGACAACTTTTCTTCTTTGTGGAGCATGAGCTAATAGGCTTATTCCTTAGAATGAATCTGTAGCAAACAAATTCCATCTTGCATGAAAGCATACAAACCTCAAAACCCTTTTCATCTCATCCACCACATGATTGGTGTTATGCTGGTTGGTTGATCTCCTCTGTTTATTTCTTCACAAAGGTCTCCCAGCAGCACAAATTTTGGAGTTTTCTGAACAACTCCAATGAATAGTTGGTGGGTATGAACTTACCCTTCAGCTTTATAACCATGCATGCAATCCCACTTGGAAATTTTCTGCTTCTCCCTTGATACACGGTCCTTTTGAATTGATTCCCACCGCAAGGTAGCACGCCCTCTCAACTTTGTGGCAGCATACCTTACGTGCTTTGGGTTATCTATGGATTCAAATTCAAAATATTTCTCCACTCAGTGATCTAGTCCAACAAATCATCTAGATTTAAACTTCCTGACTAGTTTGGGAGATCAAACTTCAGTTTGTTTTGTGCCTTAATTAATGCTAAGCCACATATCTCTTTGTCAAAGAGCTCCTCCCTTGAACTTGACGCATCATCATCATGTGGTTCCTAATTTGTTTAGTCACCATCATTAACATCCACAGCTGCAACCATTCCTCACTGCTGTGCGGTCTCAATGGCTTTGAGCCTATAGCTTGAATGGTTCTCAGCGTGTCAGTTGGATTGTTATCACATGGTGCCCTCACATTCCTGCCTTTTCTCTAGCCACCTTTGTGGGCTATTTTTACTTCTGGACCACTTGCAATGTGACACAATTTGCTTCCAAATGTGGGCCACAACTCATCTATTTAGAGACTGAGAACACTTACTCTGATACCAACTGATGTAGTATTAGTAATGGGTCAATTGAGCAACCAGTTAATGAACACATAGAGTACACAACAAAAGACAAAACACGATGCAACAGAGAATAATGATTATCACAAAATATATCATTATAGAAATAGCTACCCACTCTTGGGGAGATTCCAAAGAAAATTTGTAGACTCCGCATTATGAATCCAATACTGTGATGACTATCAACTTCAACCCGCTAATCCTGTTACGACGATTTTGTCACAGCCAAGGTATATACGAACTGTCTATCTTACTCAAGTTGCTGATATAAACTTTTAGCGCCAATCCCATTTTCCCTTCCAATGCCAATTGTCCTCATCTGTCTTCTGAGCAGATGTACATATATAGATTCAAGAATATGTGGCTTCATTACTTGGTACACTTTTCCTAGTGGAAAACCTATGATCATGCCTAAGGCATTTCATCTTCCCAAGCAACCACTTCAACTTCCAATGCACCATTTGTTTTAACAAATCATCAGCTATTGGTGTCATGAAATGTTTTCTTGGTTGGTGGCTTACTATCTTTTCAAGATTTCAATAGATAAGCATGGGAACCATTGATGCACAAAACCCAACTAAATGCTTACTTTCAAGCTCAATTTGCACCACTTAAGAATTTGTGTGTGGATGGAAAACCATGAGGGTGAGTTCTGAAGCCTATGCATTTGTTAAAATTCCATCCCAAAAGTGCTACCAACAATCCACAAACACAAGGCAACAAACCTGAACAAAATACAAACAAAACAAATAGAGAAAACAAAAGCATGTGCACAACACAGAAGCTTTGTATTAAACATACCAAGAGTACATTGCATAATCCCTGAGATGCTGTGCTATAGGACACTTCCCGTATTTAACCCCTAAGATGCTCCTGCATCAAGAGTACATTGCACAATCCCTGAGATGCTGTGTTATTGGACACTTACTAGGTTTCTGATTCCTGTATTTGACCCCTACGATGCTTCTGCATCAAGAGTACGTTGCACAATCCCTGAGATGACCCAGGTTTCTGGTTCCCATATTCCAACTTAACACAGCTTTAAGTTCAGAAATGAAATTCATGAAGCTACATCAGGTAAGTTGACGTGTTTTTTAAATCTGAGTTTTAAACTCTGCAAATGCTGCGTATTTACAGAGAAGTATAATTGTATAGCTATATGACCATAGATATCTTAATTTGAAAATATATTTTATCATTTATGGTTATCCTTATTTTTATTGCTGCCTATTGCTGAATATTTATCTTTCTTTCTTCTATCTTTGGACCTCCCTTCTCCAGCTTCTGTGATTATTCTGGTCCTTGGTGTTTTATTGGCAGGGTTCTCAAAGATCACTCTTATTTGAACTTATAGCGCACAGCCTTTCCATTGCTGTACACATAAATTAGTTTAGACAGATTTAACATATTTTGCTGTTTCTGGTGCTTTCACTCTGTTAGTTTCCCAGGGAAAAATGGCTTTCAATTTAAAAATACAACTGACCTTGAGTGGATGGTGAAATTGCAACCTGTTTGCCTTTATCTGCTATGTGTTGTTAAGTCCCATTCTTGCGATTCTGTATTGTTGGGGCTAGCAGTTCTAACCATCCTTTCATCTTCTCATTTACTATTTTAAAGCTACAATTTCCTTAAAAAATCCCCTGGAATGAGATCCATATGTAAAAGCAGTTACCAAGATCTGAACTATCATGTTCTTACCTCTCCTGAACTGAAAGGATTTAAAGATTTCAAAATGCTTTTTTGAATTGATTTTTTTTGAGGATACTTACCACTCAAATCATCAATCATACAAATCAGTTAGATGCCCTACATTACACAAATGCAGGGGGAAGCAGGTATATTAGATTTTCAAATTTTCAGACATATATTATAGAATTTACTTTTCCTGGATGACTGTAATTTAGTTATGTGTTTTCCTCATGCCGTCTCAGATTCAATTAAAATGTGCAGCAGTCTCTGGATCTCCTGATCTGGAATTATATGATGCGATAGCACTAGCAACATGGCTTAGTTTCTTAATTAAGCATAGGTAGGGAAAGTTTGTATAACCTCACTTCTCTTGGACTCATTTACAATGAACAGCAGACCCTGGGTCTCTTGGTCTGGCTTTGTCAAGTAGTGAATGGGCTCTTTCCAATAAATAAATTTATAATTCATCTTCCAGGTTAAGGGAATGAAAGGTTAACACCCTCCTTACCCTCCATTCAATCATTTCATTTGAGAATGTGATCCAGATGTATCTGTGAGTTACCTGTGGCAATCTATCTGCAATTTGTTATAAAAATACAGACCTAAACCTACTTTTGTTCCCAAAATGAAGTCTTCCTGAACAACTAACTTGCATTCAATTGTAAAATAGAGGTTCTTTCCCTTATCTTTGTATTTACTTGTAAAATCTTTCAATTTTTTAATTATATCATTGGTCAACCTTGTTCAGAGTCAATGGGATAACCTTTTGTGATGCTGTTTCCTAGTGGAATCCCCATGAATTGGTTGGAGAGAAGGTGCAAGAGTTGGTCTGGAGTTATAACTTCTGTAGACCGAAGATTATTGATGGTTATGGTTCATAACCAAGCCCCATAACACTTCATATGTTACATACGTGCCTGGCTAGTTAATATGTATAATAATGACAATGACCTACAAATGAACTATGAGGAATGGGCCAAATCAGTCTTAAATTGAATACTTAAATGTTTGTAGTGGTTGTCAAAGATAAAACAAAACATGCAAGACAAGAAAGCTAGGAATGCTTGGCTTTTGAATGTTAGTGCAATAAGGAATATGCGATAATTGCAATAAAGTGAACACAACAACTAAATATGTACAACCATGCATATGACATTGAAGAATGACATGCACTACATGGGTTAGTTGTGTCTATGCTGTGCTACAGTATCAAATGAATGATTGTGCACAGAGCTAAAGTGGCGCAAAGTTGAGAATTCCTTAGGCCTGACAATCAGTCCACTGAAATGTTTGCCAGATTTGAAATCAAGAACTTGCAGAAAAGCCTGTCAGATTCTGTTCTTGTAAGCATACCAGCTCAGCTGCAGAGCATAAATTCATTTGTTCCCAGCACTGACAAAGGAATAGTTGGCGAAACATTTAAATTTAAGAGCATAGTACCATTGCATTTACATGGCATTGACACAGAAAACTGAAAGTGTAAATAGATTTAAATTACACACTTGAAAACTGGGAAAAACCTGACAAACTAAAAAACACTAAAATGATCATAAAAACACAGAAATATAAACTGCAATTGTTATTTCATGCTAAATAGAGTGCCTAGAAAGAGAAACAAAGTGCAAACTTAAAACATAAGACATAATAAAGATTCAGTGTTTTGTCAATTACTCTCAAATTTTCGTTAATTATCAAATTTGCAGCGAAGTACTGTGCACCCATTACAACACAAGTCTTAAAGAGTATAGAACAAAAGTTGAAAACAAGTGAAAGGTATGTGTACAGGCTGAAAATCAGCAGTGCTGAAGACGTGTCCAAATTTGTTAATTACTAATCCCTTTGTTCCCCTGTAAGTCTGAATTTTTTTTGTTCCTGTAGTGTGAAGTTGAAAAATGATACAAAGATGAAAAAATCAGATTCTTATAACATTACGGCAGAAGTTTTCACTTCTTGAATAATCCTCCAAAAATAACCTGCAAGATTTTGGCGGGTTATTCATAACAATGTGTCTTTTTGACTGAAAACCCAGTTAACTGAAAACCTTGGTGCGCCAGTTTGAACCTGGCCAAAATTAACCATGGGTTTTTGCTAGGTTTTGCTTCTATGTTTAACAGAATACACTTGTGAAATTTGAATTTTAAATAATCCGCCTAACAAAATATTGAATAACTGATATTTTCATCTTGCCGCAGCTTTCTCCCATTCTTCATTCTGCAGCTTTTTATGGATCTGGATGTGGTTAGGAAAGTCATATTACCCCTGAATTTATGTGCTGACAGATTCCAAGTTGATGAATGGAGTTGGTAAGTGCTTGATACAATTATTTTTGTAAGATAAGGAGGAGATGAACTGAGTAACTGGATTGGATGACGAAAGATATGCACAAAGCTTCAAGGTTTTTTGAGGGCTTTATGCCTCTTCTTGAATATGGCAGTTGATAAGTTGCCGTGTAACTCATAGGTTGAAAGTTTTGAATGTTTGAGACACATGTTTTGAACCATTGACCTCTGACTGGGACCAGCAATAACTGTCATTTTGCAGAGCAGCTTAGGTTGAGGTCCCAAGTATTATGTCGTATGCATCTCCATGGAAACTGGAGCATGGTTTGTATGGACCTCTTTCATATATTCGATAGGCTTCTGACAATTTTTTTATCAACTTAGTTTTTCAATGTTTGTGCTTATTTTATAAACTATTGATGAATGGATACAGGGTACGACACTTGTTTGATCTGATAAAAACTACAGGGGGTTTAGTTTTTCTGCATAGTTATCAGCAGAGGCTTAGTATGAGCAGCTCCAACAGGACCAGTTGTAGCATGCACCATGAGTGACATTTTCATTTGCATTTATCCGGTTTGCTTATAGTACATTGTATTATCTTTGATGGGAATAGAACTAAGGACTGGAATTTCACAGGCCCGAGTGCTCACTAGTCACCATATTCTAATTCGAAATAGAGAGCATATAATATATTTGTCTGGCAATACTACTAAACAATTGATATGACTGTAACTGGCCACACTGCTCCATTTCAAAGTCAATGTATTAGATTATAAATGGTACGGATATAATTTGAATACAACTGTTAAATCGTATTGCCTACAATATATTTCTATTTTAATTAAGATACATCTAATCAAATGCTATATTTACGTGTCCTATTTGGGAATGCCAAGCTAATTAGTGAAATCAACGATCAAGAGATCACTAAAAACAACGCAAGACTGTTAAATTAATCCTGATCGTTCATTATTTGTATCGTTTTTCGTTGTCGTTTTAAATTTCTCGCCGGTTTTTTGCCCTTTCATGGTTATTTTATTCAACTTTTTAAGAGGCAGTTATTTTAACAGCACGTGAGACAATTAATGTACAGCTGGCAGTAACGGCAGGAAAGTCACATCATTCTAGCTGTGAAGTTATTTGCTGTTATTTTTTTTTTTAACTATGTAAAAAACCCCCCAAAACCCCATAAAACCAACTTCATTTCTATGTAAAAAAAAATATTTATTCAAATGTTTCTAGATCTCCGCGCTCGAATGTCTTTGCAAGTGTTTAAATGTTCAAAAATTTCAATACTTTTTTACACTTATATTCCCCGGCAATTTTTCATTAAGAAGAAAATTTTGCAATTTAACACGCAATTGTATGTGCAGCTTCATTATTTTCTTCAAGCAGATTAAATTTCTTTGTCAAGTTTGATAAATTGTTCTCACTTAGTTAAAAAAAATACAATTCTATATTAGTGGGAATTTTTTTTATTAATTTGGGGTTCATTTTACACAGAAACTTCGGGAGAGAACAATAAAAGGTTAATTTATAGACTAACAGATTTTTAAATGAGAAAATGGTATTGTTTTTCTTTAATTCTGTTGGTATGAATGGTGATTTAATTTAATTTATAGGAAAAAAAAGTAATTTATTAAAGTTATTTAAGCGTTAAAATTTGGTTAAATATTTTTACTAGAATTGAATTTTTTAAAAATGGTATAATCAAAGAATACAATTAAATTAATTAAATTATAATTGGGGAGGATTTAATGATGTGGTCTATATAGATGGATGTGTAAAAATAGATAAAATACAAATAAATGTATGCAAATGTGTGTATATTAGAATATGTGAAGGTCAAAAAATTGAACCCAACATTATACAAAAGTATGCGAAGGTCAAAATAATCACATAAATATACAAATTCAACCATTACACATATATTGTGATTTAAAACAAAAATTAAATATATATAGTAAATTATTATTTAAAAGTGGTAAATTTTAATAGGCATTTGTTTGTTATTGAAGTTTTTTAATCAAGCGTTGCTTATGAATGTATAAAGAATCAATTTAAAATTTTTCATTTAGGATGAATTATGTTTTTAATATGGAAGAATTTAAGATATTAAATAACATAGAATTATTTTTTATTCATCAAAGAGTTATTTTATTTATTAAATATCTTTAAAAAATTATGTTTATGTTTTTAAATGGAAGAATTTAAGATTAAAAACATAGAATTATTTTTTATTCATCAAAGAGTTAATTATTTTATTTGATGCATATTTAAAGTCTTTGGTGTCTTTAGTGTATGCTATTATAGAGTTATTTTATTTACTTCATATTTTTTATTCTTTGAATTATGGAATATAAATCATTTCTTTAAAAACAAAAAAATTGAGAGAAATTAAATTTGGTCATGTCATCTTTTGTATTTTATTGAAATATTTAAATTTATAATAATTTTTAATTATAAATAATTATTTGTATTAACAAATTAGTTAACAACTTTTATATTTAAAATATTATTTTTTTTAAACCAAAATTTTAAATAAATAAATAATGTTAAATTTTATTAAAAACACTAAATATACATGTATTTTTTTAGAGGAGAAAATTTATGCATAAATACAAATAGTTAATATTTTAACTAAATTAAATAAATATAATTTATTTTATATATAAAAAATAAAAAATATCTAGATTATGTATTTTTTATTTTTATATGTTAGATTATAATATTATGAGGGAGTGCATATCTAAAGGAGAAGTTATTATTTGGTTAAATATCACAAGTAAATGATCCAATCCATTAAAACTAGGTCAAATAAAGTTTAATCGAACCAAAAAGATAAATGATAAAATTAAAAACATATCATTATTCTCAATATTTTTATCTATCTATTTCTCTATCGTTTCCATCTTTGTTTGTCTCTCTATGTCTCTTCTCTCTATATTTTTTATATCTCTATCTCTTTATCACTCTATCTCACCATCTATATCTCTCTATCTCTCCCTCTCCCTCTCCCTCTTCCTTATATCTCTCTATCTCTCCCTCTATATCTCTTTACCTCTCTCTCTCTCTACCTCCCTATTTCTCTCTATCTTTATCTCTCACTCTACCTCTATCTCTCCCCCTACCTCTCTCTATCTCTCTATCTATTTGTCTCCCTCTTCCTCTCCCCCCTCTATATCTAGACATGCCTCCCAAGCTCTCTACTAATCCATCTCTCTCCCTCTCCCTCTCTCTCCCTCTTCCTAGACCTCCATATCTATATATCTTTGCCTCTCTATTTCTATCTCTTCATATTTCTTCTTCCATCTCTCCCTTTATCTCTATCTCGTTATCACTCCATCTCTCTCTACCCCTATATCTCTTCTTCTCTCTACGTCTCGATCTATATCTCACTTATCTCTCTATTTTTATCTTTTTATCCATCCTCTATCATTCTCCCTCTCTCTATATTTTATCTTTTCCATCTCTATCTATCCCTCTCTCCTCTCTCTTTCTCTCTCCATTTCCCTCTCCATCTCTTTTTTTTTCTTCCTCTATCTCTATCTCCTTATCTCTCTCTCTCTCTCCCTATTGCAAACATAACATGAGCTTGTTGGTTGTTGGTAATGAAGCCCTATTATCTTCCTAATTCAAATATTTTATTTTCATCATGTTTGGATCCTTGTAACTTGATGCATAATTTATTTGAAGCTATCACTTCTCCGTTGACACCTTTTTTGAACAAACATCATTTGCTAAATGGCCTACCAATTGACCTAATGTACTACACAAATGTATGCAAAAAATAGAGAAATATTTATCCTAATTGACTTCCTACACCTCTTTGGCGTACCCATTGAACACTAAGGTGCAATTGCTAGTAATGCCGAATTCGTATCCTATTTATGCAAGACGATTGAAATGCCTGCAAACGTCGATTATTTTTGTTTTTTTTTTTTAAATTTCTGGTTTTCCCATTCGCTTTTACCTTTCCGTCACATCTAAAAACATGGACAAATAAACACACATTATTTTCACCGGCAGTGGGGCATTTAAATAAAACGAGGGTTTACTTTTCCTACAAACTTTGGCCATTTTTTCATCGGCGACATTATTGACAGCACATCACAATACTGAAATAGGGAAAACCGTACATTTGAGTTCACTCGAGGGTATTTTTTAATAATCACAATTAAAAAATATATAATGTTAATTTCAATACAATTAAATATAAATATTTATAATTATATTAGACATTATTATAATACAAAGTAATCTAATTAATATATAATATATATTTTTATATAATATGCATTAAATTATATAAGATGATATTATATTTATTATTATATATGATATTTTTTTGTATTGATAATATAGTAATGAGACATAATTACATTGGATTAAATATTTGAGTCCACTCCGAAATATTTTTTAATAATCACAATTAAAAAATATATAATGTTAATTTCAATACAATTAAATATAAATATTTATAATTATATTTATATATTATATTAGACATTATTATAATAAAAAAATAATCTAATTAATATATAATATATATTTTTATATAATATGCATTAAATTATATAAGATGATATTATATTTATTATTATATATGATATTTTTTTTGTATTGATAATATAGTAACTAGACATAATTACATCAGATTAAGCATTGTCAGTTTGTCAAACAAAATTGTAGGCTTAAACAGTCTCAACCCATCGAAAAATTGACATTAAGTTCAGTAGTTTTAGAGTACTATCAGCATAAAATATAGTAGCTTAATATTTAAATAACATGATAATGTATTCAACGCCTAATCCTTGCAGCCTTTGCTGCATTCCTCTGAGTCTCCACACTTTGCCTCTTAGGCAGTGGGTTGCGCAACATAAACTTCTTCAGAAACTTGAGCAACATTATAGATCTCCCTTGGCCTGTTAATATTGTCCGCGCCTTTGTTCCTAGCAGCAACATTGTTAAAGACCCTTTGAAACTCCCTTAGCACCCTTAGGAAAGTCTTTGAATCCTCTTGATTATGGTGCCATGTATGAGTATACTTCACCTCTGACTTGTTAACCATCACCACCCCATCAGTGATCAATCTCATAAATTTTTCCATTGAGATCTCCATTGTCACTTTTACCTACATCACAATAGAGAGGAATGTGAGTCTTTTGTTAGACTCAGTAAACCCCCTTCTATTCCCTTGAAACTTTTCCTCATTCGTAGCCCTCCATAAATGCCATAGAATCTTAGTGGTAAGACAATCCCAGAACATTAGATATTCCTTATTCATTTTCTTGGTGGTAAACATAACATCATACCAGTTAATATTGCCATTATGCTAGATTGACATTTCATTACAAAAAATATTCCAAACCTCTTTAGCATAGACACATTCAAAGATGTGCATTATTGTTTCCGGGGTCCTGCAAATACTGCATAAATCCACATCAACATGGTTAATTTTAAATGGAATCTTATGTAGCAACAATTGCCACCTGAAACATGCCTTCTTGGGTTCTTTGACATTTTTCCACACATATGAGAAGATCTTTATACATTTTTCATTAGAGAAATTCATTCCCCAACAAGCATTCATATGATCTTTAACAAAAACATCCTTAGTTAGCTCTTTATAAATACTTTTAGCTTTAATTTCAAAAATCAGAGTGCCATCACTCCAAGTTAGATCTGCAAAGATGTTACTGCTTTCAATAGAATTCAAAGGAAGAGTAGCATTCTTAGATGCATCCATTATAACATTGTAAGTTCTAGAATTAACATAATCAAGATTGAAGTCCTCAACTAATTTTTCCAAGGGTTTGATTTGGCCATTTTCCAGAATATTTTGAAAGGTTTGGACACCATACTGACTCCACTTTTTGGCCGAGCACACTTGCAAAAGGGCTAAGGGTTTGCAGTTATGCTACAGGTTCCACCACAAGAAGCAACCAAAGTGGCATTTCAAATTTTCATTGATATACACATTACAGCGTTTGAAACCAACTTTATGCTTCACCAATTCCTAGGCCTTCCAAAGACTTTTGAACACAGGGGAGCCAACAGGAGACATTGAAAAATTGTTTATAAGAATATCACAAATGGGCAACTTTTTCCAAGCTTTAGCTTGTTTGGGGGTGGCAAGTTGAATATTGTTCCTTATCAGGACCTTCCATGGCTCATTGCCAACCTTTGCCTTGGCAATCCATTTGGTAACTAGAGCAATGCCTTGGGTCCTTAAGTCTTTCAGCCCAATTCCACCATTTGCTTTATCTAAGCAACACCAAGACCATTTGACTGAGTGCTTCTTCCTTTTTCCCTTCCCATTTGACCATAGGAAGTTTTTGATTCGTTTATAGATCTCATTAACCTGGTAACTACTGAAGAACCACACAAAGGTGAAGTAGATACTATATGATGAGAGAATCTTTTGGAAAACTTGCAATCTCCCAACGAAAGATAGGTATTGTCTATTCTAACTTTCCAGTTTCTTTTCAATTTTGGAGCTTATCCACAACCACATTTCCTTTAGATTAGGGATGATAGCAAAGGGTATGCCGAGGTATCTTGCTTTTTGGGCCCTCCCCATTGAAATCCATACTTCTACAACCAACAGAGGGGGTTTCTTCCCAGCCAAGAAAGTTAGACTTAACAATTGCAACTCTTTCCCCAGAAGCTTGACAAAAAAGGTCTAACTTCCCCATTAGAACTTCCAAGTTATTCTCCTCTAGTTTAATGAAGATGGTTGTGTCATCAATGAATTGAATGTTGATCAACTCATTTTGGTCTGGAAAAGTGATACCTTTAACTTTGGGAGAGAGGGATTGATCCCTTAGTAAGTAATGGAGGGCATCAAAGGAAATTACAAATAGAGCAGGGGTGAGAGGACACCCTTGTCTTATAGACCTACCGAGGGTGATTTCCTCTAAGAGAGAGTCATTAATATCCGCTTGAGCCATTGCATCTTTCAATAGTGTGTCCACCGCATTACAAAACCCCCCTGGAAATCCAAAAGCTTCTAAAGACGTTCTTATGAACATCCATTCCACCCTATCATAAGCCTTCTCAAAGTCTAATAGGAGCATGACAAAGTTCTGGTTAGACTGCTTTGACCACTCAAGAGCTTCCCAACATTTGATCAGATTCTCAAGTATATATCTCCCTTTTATAAATCCTGTTTGGGTGCTATTTATGAATTTTGGTAGGATATCCACCAATCTTAGCACAAATACTTTGGCCAAGACCTTGTATGAAACATTCAATAAAGTAATGGGTCTCTAGTTCTTAATTAGAGTCTTATCCCCTCATTTGGGAAGCAATTTGACGATGCCTTTATTAATTCTCTTGCCCAATGATCCTTTGCTCAAGGCCTCTTGGTATACTTGCAGCTCCTCACTTACCCAATCATTGAATGTTTTGTAGAATTCTACCAGGAAGCCATCCCACCCAAGGGATTTATCATTATTCATAGATTGGATGACCCTCATAATTTCCTCCTTGGTTATATTACCGACTAGTCTGGTGGCATCTACTTTGTTAATTTTCTTGGGGATGATCCCTTTCACACACTCTCTAGCCTTCATGTTGCTTTCTTCATTCCCTTCAGAGGTGAACAACTTACTGTAAAAGGCATGAAATTGTTGTAGAATATCTTCCTATGAGGTAAAGAGCTTCCCCTCCTCCCAAATTTGTCCTATCTACTCCTTGTAGTTCTTTTCGGTAATGTAATTAAAAAAGAATTTAGACCCCTTATCACCATGGTTCAACCAATTGAGCTTGTCCCTTACTTTAAGGCCCTTGGTCTTGTGGGCTTGGAGCCTTTTGAGACCATTCTTGGCCTATACAAGAGCCTCACAACATCTTGGGTTATTAGGCTCTACTTGCACCTCAGTTTCAGCTTCTACTAGATTTTCCTGTAACTCGTTCTCCTCTCTCCTGACATCCATGGCCTTTTTCTTGCCAATTGTTTGGAAGAACTTCCTACAGGCCCTAAAATTTTGTTTCCACCTCGAGATGGCACTTTCACCTTTTAGTAGCCATTTATTTATCTCCTTGATGGAGGTAATACCATCTCTACAGTCACTGTCATGTAGCAATTGAGTGTTGAGAATCAACTTTGGTTTCTTGGGGGTGTCCCTCTATCGCCCTTGGATAGATGCAACCTTGGATTTGATGGGGTGATGGTCAAAAAGTGTGTAGGGGTACACAGAATCACCGCCCTAAGTTATCTGGTATGAAGCTAAATGTATTCGTTTTTGCATAGAATCTATCTAACCTACAATAGATTCTCCTTCTGCCTTGCTACACATTACACCATGTGAACCAGATCCCTTTAAACTCCTCGCTTTTTTCCAAGGGATCCACCAAATTCAGTTTGTGCTTGATATTTGATATATATATATATTGTGAATGCAGTTTGAGTTGAAACTTGTCTCATGCTAGTAACCGCTCCCGTAAAATGATTTTTCGAGGTTGTTTGCTGTTCGTAAACTGCCTGAAATATAGAATGGACGAGATTGAAATTATATAAATTTAAATACATCAATACAGACACAAAATTCAGGCTATGTTACTAGCCTGACCATCAAATATAACCCGTATAATTCATATGCGTAGGCAAGAGATTTCTGGGGCTATCATTAGTAGCACTCGACTTTTTCTCTCACATGTTACATGCACACTCATGGAGGGTGGGGGCCACTTTCTTTCCCATGCTTCCATGTTACCTAATCATCATAATTAGAGTGGACTCACACTTCATGCCAACCTCAGTGACGCACAATGCCATGCCACGTATTATATCTTGCAGGCCCAATCTGGTTATCGTTAGCTTAGAAAACTCTCTTGCTCCCAAAGTCCTCCATCTTAGAAACCTATTTGGCTCAAATTTCCATCTGTACCAAGTGGTCAAAACGGTGCTTGGTCTTTTGATGGCCGATTTTGAGAGGCTGGTGAAACCTAAAATGTAGTATTTGAAGAATTACATAGGTACTTTGGAAGGTTCCTCTGCATTTTTGAGAGCCCTACAAGTAGTTTTTGGCTATGGTTTTTTAAACTAGGTGAACAAGAATTCATTGAACAGTTTGGACAATACAGTACCAAGTCAAATCTAACGATCATGCAATCTCCTATCAAGCAATTTGGAGCACTGATTTTGCCGCGGTCTCACTTTGATGAACAAAACATTGAATCTATCGCTTCTCTCGACTTACGACTAATTAGGAAAAAGAAAAAAATGAACTCTTTTATGTATATGGAAGGCTTTTGCAAATATTGTTAGTGATTTAATTTTTTTTGATGATAATCCATTGAGCATTATTTGAAGTAGTGATGGAAAGCTATTTATACAATTATTTTTAGAACATGCTAAAATCATTTAGATAGATTGTTGAAACATCATGTCTATTAAGACTAAATTGTCAGTCTCTTGCCTTGTTTTATTTTATAAGTATGTCTCTTAAATTTTGTCAGTCTATTGCTTTGTGTTTTTTCCAAGTATGTGTCGCGTGGTCTCACAACATGCCCCAAGACTAAAAAGATTTGGGGACCCAAGTGAAAAAAATATAACTCTTATGGCAGGAGCTAGCAAATTGGAAGATCACCGGAAGTGAAGAAAATAAATCTTTGATAATGAAAGTACTTCATAATGTAAGTGTTTCGGGCACCGAGCACCGGGTACCAGAAACATATGAAAGGTGAAAGGTAATGCAAGTTATAATGGAAGGCTCTAGTCCAGTATGAAGGAATTCCAATATAACCGAGGTCCAGGGAATTAAGTGGGTAAAGCTGAATACCAGGTACTGGGTACCGGGTTATAATGTGAAATGAAAATGCT